>JAUZNC010015271.1:0-27960 GCA_034780395.1 Vannuccia rotundouncinata | reverse complement strand
TCTATTTGTATCTGTGTTAATTATCATTGCATATTTTTTTACAGGCGCTCAAATTCATCGATACAGCCTATATGTTGACATAACCGAGTCATTGAAAACACATTTTTTCCCTTGCTCATTAATTTTAGAGTTTTTTTTTTTACTTTTTACTTTATCTTCAGATGTTAGTGGTCCTGTGTTTTTTAGTAGGGAATTTTGGTTGATTATTTATTTCCTAATATTCTTCGATGTGAAATTCATGATGAACCAGTCAATGCGAATTCATATTATTAAGATTTAATTTAGTTATTTTAATAATTAAAAAAATGAAATTATTCAAAATTTAAATTGAAAATATATTTATAGATATGTTTAATTGCATAAGGTTTATAGTTTCGGTTAAAGAGGTTTAGTTTCGCGGAGGTTATAGATTATTGCTATATTTTAAAATTCGTATACATACCATTTAGAGTATATTAATTCCTTCCCAATTACTCTATGTTATATACTATACAATTCTATGTAATTCTATGATTTTATTAAAATTATACTTCGGTAAATTTATTGCCTACCATAATTCATTAACCTTTACTTATAATTTTAATATTTCTAAAGTTTTTAGCGTCCATTGACATATATATATATTCATTATAGACGAACAAAACTAAATCCTAATTGTATATGTTATTTAACCGACTTAGTCCAATATTATCCACTGAAAGCTGTATCACAAATATATATCATTAATGCACAGATCAAAAGCTGTGCACTAAATATTAACTATCTTTTTTATAAAAATAATTTATTATTAATCATGGCATATCATTAAACCATTGACCTATATCTACGTTATTTATTTACACCGGCAAACGAATTGACAAACAATATATTCACATAAACAATGCAACAAATTCCATATATTTATTTGTTGTTTAACTTATATAAATAAATTAATAATTTAATTCATTCGATATTTTAATTTCTCTAATTATTTACGGCTATATATTTTATGTGTAATTGTCCGATTTAAAATTACGAATAATTTATATATTATTCTAATTCGTTAATATAAAATATGTACTCTTTGGATATATACAAAAATTATATAACAATTTAAAGGATTTAAAATATGTACTATTTAGTGCAGCGGATTAAACAAAAAATTGTGCAAATTTGACTAAAGCATGAAATTTATAAGTGTTAGTACAATACCATAAGGTTCATTTAATTGAGAGGTAAGTCGGATTTGACCTCTGACAGCGATGGGGCCGGGGTTTACACGAATGTTTACAAAATTCGTGTTTAACTTACTTCAAAACTAAAAATATTTTCTATGTAAATATATTTATAAAAGTAATATTTATAAAAGTTGTATAATTATTTTATCAATCATATAAAATAAATATCTTCAATATTGGATTATAATAAAGGCCCATAAAAAGGTGAATTATAAGGAATAAGTTAAATATGAATGATTTTGACTTAATATTAATAAAAATGCAGCTTTTTAGGTAAATATACGAAGAATTACTCATATTTTCTAACCTTTAAAAAAATGGTTCCATATCATTATAATTTTCCAAGACTAGGAAAATTATAATGATAATGGAACTTAGTGTTTTATACATGCAATATTAGTTCATGTTCTTTTCTATTTTTAATTTTTTTTTACAACTTAATTTTTTTATTCACTTTTAATTATTCGCGTCATAACGCTGAACACAATAATATGCTTAAATTTATAATTTATATATTCGTAAAGTCTTTCAAAATGAACAGTTTTCATATAAAAAGTGTAATATATTAAGTTTTAAAAACAACGCTTTTAAAATAACACTAAATGTGAGAGAAAAATAAAATATGTAAATCACAGCTTCAATTAATCGCACATTTCAAAAAATTTTATTCGCAATTGTCAAAGAATTTATTTAAAACCGTATACACAAAATAAGATAGTTTTAATTCTTCGAGTTCACAGTGATTGGTGATTAAATCTATTGTGTGAACACCCCCATACATCTACTACAGTAAAATCTGGGTGCTTTAATCAGCCGTAGTTCGCAGACTATGAGTGTCTCCAGGCTCCGAGATGAAGGACTTTAAGTCGACAGACTTAAATTGTTTGGCCTGAAGTATAATCTCAACCATGTAGGAGTGTTCGATCAGCCGAGTGAAGGCCAGAGGTTCTAGATCAACACTGCCCAGCTGTTGGTAGATCGAGGTGAGCACTTCCTGTAGAAGATATTTAGATACTTGTTATGACATTGGACGCAAAGTTTACACTGCAATAATCAAGATTTAATTGAATACGAACTATTTGTTTCCTCTTTTTATTCGTATTTTTATGTGGGTCTGTGAAACAAAATGACTAATTCGGGTAAGTTAAATTACAGATTTTTTACAGTCTCTATTACATTAAAGAAGTAATTATTGAATAAACAATCTTACAGGCGAAACAGTTTCCTTTCTATCATCAGTATCGACAATCTTATCTTCAGTGTCTCTCATTTGAGGAGTTTGTCGAGAAAACATGAGCACCTGTTCAACAAGAAAGAAACATACATGTGATTCTACTTCTCTAAATGCGTGGATTTGATGCCTACCTTATAAAGAGCTTCGATTGGTACTAATGCGTCATCAGCATCAACAACCATCTCATCGCTATCAACATCCAAAGCGCACCTGGAATATTGAAACATTAGTGTGTAATACAGCGACTGTTGAATATTACAAATCAATAACAAATGTTATTTTTTTATTTTAAGAGATTGTCATATGTTAATAAAACTCTAAATATGTTAGTTAAACATTTGAGACCAACCAGACTGGGTAAAAAAAGTTATAAATTTAACAGTTGTAAATGTTTTAGAATCATTGTGAAGAAGGTGAATTAACTTACTCAATCTCATATCCCTTCAGTGGTACATGGGGAACGTGGTGGCCTATAGCCACACTCAGAGCCCGAAGAAAGCCCAGATAAGGGGAAGGGGAATTGCAGAAGTGGAACAACATGTTCTCATAGTCCATGGACTCTGGTTTCTCCGCGGGCGCCTCTTCCTCTGCGACAACGACGGGGGACAGTGTGTTCTCCAGAAAGATGTCGAAGAAGAGCTTTTTGATCTCTCCCAATCGTTTCAATATCTAAATGAAGTAATGAGTCACGACACGATGTTTGTATAAAAAAGAAAAGCAGAGACAATGTGAAACTATTACGAGGCTTCGTTATCATTTTAAAGATGTTATGATCTAAACATTCTACGTAATGCTGAGCCAAAAGTAGAATTTAGAACATTCTACATACGAATAACTAAATTTGACATCACAATATAATTCAGTGGAGGATGCAAATTATTCTATTTAAAAAAAGGTTCAATTGAATAACTTTTACCTTCTCCTGTAGGACCTCCTCTCCCATCAACATAGGCGAGCCTGGCTGCGGAAACCACAGATCCACGAAGTCATACTGCTCTCTGGTGATGCGGGCCAACCCGCGCTGGTCCAGGTCTCGGAAGCGTGCCAGCGTATCCAGGAGGTTTCCCTGTGTAGGTCGCGGCCAGGGTTGACTGATACCAAGCAAGAAGGAGCGCCAGTTGACATACTCCCGATCCGAACTGTAGGCTTCGGCGAGGTCTGTAAGCTGCAGGGAACCCAACTGACGCCAGGGTTCTGGCAGAACGGCTTCAGCCTCCTGCGACATAAGACTCAGGTCCTGGAAGAAGCTGACGAACTCTGTGAGAGACATTGTGCCGCCCGGTGCAACGTCGCGCATCTAACAATTTATGCGTGACAAAGTTTTAGAGTTACAGTTGAAATATTTTTTCTAAATGGGTATAATACAAATTTGGTAGTAATGTAAGTTATGTAATTATGAAGCATACAATAACCTACTCGACTGAATATGTAAACTATTTGGCTGGTCTTGAAATATTCTGGTTCGTTGGGATCCATCGGTGAAGGACCAATCAAAGGCGGTGTCGGCATGATCGTGGATTGTTCCTGATTGGTTGTTGAGAAGCAGGGCACATGAAGTGAAACTTTTTTTAAACAATTATGGAACAAGAAAGTGTTTCGTATTTATAGGATTCTTTTTATTTCAACCTTTTCAGCAACTCCTAGATATTATAAATATTCATCTCACCTTTAGTGCTTTTCACATTTATAGTGCAAAATAACGCATACAATTTAGTATAACGATTTTGTGTATAATACACAATTAAAATATTAAAAATTCGAATATGAGTTTTTGGGAACAATACTTCAATGCTACTAAAAGAGTGAACGTTTGTCAGAGTCTGAATATTTCAATGTATCACAATAAAATTTAGTTCAAAAAGTGGCAGTAGAATCATTTCAATATTTGAATGATTTTTTTGTAAACATTATCTTTATGTCTTTTTTTATATTTTGAGTGAAATTTCTTGACAATTTGCCGTGTTAGTAATTAAATATAAATGTAAATTTTTCAATTATTAATGTTAATACGTGCAATGTATTGTATCTCATACAAGATAATAAAAAATCTATTATTGAATCTCACATACTAACGAAAAGTTAATTATAAATAGAGCTAGTTCATAGGTTCGAACTAAAAAATCTCAATCAGTGACTCAATTAATTTACAATAACTATAGACAGTGAAATAAAAATATCTACAAATAGAAAGCACATTTACCACACAAATAAACATTAAACAAAAATTGAAACAAAATAGGGATATTCTAGGTATTGTGACTGAAAAAAAACTGTGGGGAAACTTCCATGTTGAGATAAATGAGCTACATAGTTACCTGTAGGTAATTAGCAACGGTCAATAGTTCCTGTATTACACGTATGAACACAACAAGACATGATTTATTTTCTGATATCAACTTATTGTTGGCAGTTAACCAAAATTAAAGCAATACACATTTAATGACATACATGAATATTCTCGAACAATTTCCTATCTCTGACTAGTTATTAATAGTGAACTACTTGGATAAACAAAAAAGGGTAAACCCGAAAAATAAAATACTTTTCTTTATTTTTTATTCGTATGCAGTAGAAAGAAATAACTTAATAAGATTTGTAATTATTCAATTCAATATATAAAAGATAATGTTTATATTTATTATAAATATATACTGAAAACAATTGAAATCTATGTTTTAATCATTTGAAAGTATAAATTAGTATAATAATTAAATGCTCACCATATTCACAAAAACGTCATCCTTTTTAAGTTCGATAATTTCCTTGAGTTTTTCTTTCTTTTCAATGGAGTATCGTAGAATTTCGGTCAATTGTTCAACTCTAAAACGCACAAGATTTAGCGTAACATTTTATAAATGAATACATGAAAACTTTAAATTAATGAAAAATAATGGAAATAAAAATTGACTGCTTACGCCTCATTTTCTTTGAGAATACGTGATCCAACCCAAGCAAACATATCCTTGAAGCAAATATCTTCCTTGTTTTTCAAATCTTGAATCACCAAGCAACCAATGATCTTGACCAGTTCCATGCGAATACGAGCAGCAAAAGCTGAAATTAGGGATTTTTTTTTAATTTTATGAAAATATTTCGGTAGGTTCTAATTGTAAAATGTAAATTTTAAATAGCAAATCTTAATGTTTAACAGTTTAACTGGAATTGTGTAAATTAGCACTTAAATAAAAATGCTTTTATAGATTAATTATTTAAGTTCACTTACTTATATTACACATTTTTAATAAAAAAATAAATTAACAACAATGACAAAAACATGTCTAACCTTCTTTTTCCAAAGCTGCAAAATATTCCTTCCTCATACGCTCTTTGAGTTCACGCTTCTGCTTCTCTTCCTCAGATTCCTCCGGTTCTAAAGGTTATAACAATAAATTCTTGTTATCACAGTTTACGGAAAACTGTATAAAAGAATAATTTAAAACAGAGGTTTTCTTGCTTAAATATATATCTGACTTAATATATTCAAGTTACAAAGAAATGCAAACACGATCATTCTTTTAAATTTAAAGTAAAATTTCCATAATATGAATTAATTGAGTTACAATTGAAAAAGCTAGAGCAGTAAAAGTTGAAAGTGTTGCAACTGCAAACAGTGACGTAAAAATATACGAAATATAGTGAAAATTATAATTAAGAATGCTATTTTACAATTAAATATTAAAAAATCGGTATAAAATATAATGGATTATGACGCAAAGCGGAATATAAGATCCTCTAACAATATCGTCGAATACTTGATCTAATAGTAATTACAATTTTTTAAATCATGAAAAGAATAAATAAACAAAGATTAGTCAGCATATATACTTACAAAAATGACCTACACAAAATAGAATAATAGCCTAAAATACAACTACTTCTCGTGAAACAAATATTAGTAATTAACACTACAAAGAGAAATAAGTCAAGATCCACACAAAATCTGTGAAGGATGATGCAAAAGTGGCTGAGGGGTATAGGTGGCAACCTGGAATGGATTCAGGAATGGTGCTCTTGGGTGACTTGGACCTAGATCTGGACCTGGATTTGGTGCGACTCTTTCCACTTCGTCTACTGCTAGAGCGTGGTCTGCTCTGTGCAGAACGTTTAGGGGAGCGCTTCCCGGCGCCTAGACAACAATTAGTGCAGTACGATTGTTATGGTGCAACAGAGAATGGAAATAAGCTATCATGGTGGAACCCTGCATTGTGCAATAAATAGTGTTGGGTTCTTCATTTTTAGAAGCAATAATTATGATTTGATCAATGATATTTTTCACGTGTCTTACATAAATCTTACTTAATATGTAAAGATTAAAAAAATAATTATAGGTTTGAAACAATTGTTTGAAAGTGATCCTTCAGATTAGAAAGTGCAAATTCATAACATAACACTTAATTCAGAGGATATTACAACAATTAATACATAAATCTACCAGTAAAGGCACCCCTCCTTCATTTTGTAATTTAATCAATACTTTATCGATTGTGGAGACCATACTTACGATTATAGAGGCCATTCTGCGCTTGAAAACTTTGTAAATACTCATCCTCTATCGCTTCTGAGTTCACAGGAGGGCAATATATATCAAAATTATTTCAAATCAAACAAAATGAATATAGTCCTATTATGAGACATATATACGATTTTGAGTGCAGTATAACTAAAAACTCTGGATGATCTTTATAAAAAAAAATTTTCCACATACTAATCAATATTATAAACAAAATTTTAAATCAGTTTGAAATATTTTTGATTTTCTATAATAATATTATATAACATTTTTACAACAACCGAAAAATAGTTACCTGGTGTAGCTGCTGTTTCATCAGCTTTAGCCGCCGCAGGTTTGGCCTCTTTGCCTTTCTTCGGTGACGGTGTGCGGCTCTTTTTACCCCCCTTGGCCGGGGCAGCGGCGGCCCCCTTACCCCCTTTACCCCCCTTACCGTCCTTGCCACCGGCCTTCTCCTTGTCCTTGTCTACAAGTTTTTGACGCTCCGCTTCTTCTTCAGCTTCGCGAAGTGCTTGCTCAGTGGACACCTGGTTGTATCAAACAGAATCAGGATGACTCATACAAAATATAATTTACTTTTTAAATACTAAAACATCGATTATGAAATTCTTAAAGAAATCTATTTGTAGCTAGCACTCACAAAATGCAGAACTATTTGTACTCCACTCCAGTAAGCATCATAAAGTAACCTCTCGTCTGGGTCTGATGGGGGAGGCGGAGTTTCCATATTCCGGTCCGCTTTCTTGTCTTTGCTCACTTTGGCCTTGTCTTTGCCTCCTTTACCACCAGCAGCCGGGCCCGCTAATATTGTCAAAGTACAACCGAGAGTTATTTTGAAGTAATAATATTTTTAAACTATTTAAATTAATAATATTTTTAACAATCAATCAATTATGTGATTTGTAACTTCTACAACAACAACAATTTTAGTTTCTTGATTTAGAATTATCACATCATCGATATGACTTTTATATTTATTGTTCTAATAATCGTAATAAATAATAATTTTAAAAAACTTTTTGAAGAATTTAATTTTTAATCAAATTTTCCACTCATGAACTTTTTTATTTCAATTAATAAAAAAATAATCATGATATAGCTATTGGCGCAGTGTGTCAAAGAGGCACATAATAAAGTAAAGTCAAATAAAAATACTCGCGTGTAAAATTAACCACCGATACAAATCAAATCAAATTTAAAATTTCTGTGTAATTAGTATTTTTCTTTTTATAAATTTAAACTATATTTCTATATGTTTTGTAGCGGTTAAATTTACAAAGTGGTCGTTTTATTTTATTTTGCTTTTATTATTTGTTTAGTATTTTATTGTATATTTAGACAATAAATTAAATGATTTGGAAAGTTATATTGAAAGTGTTATTGACATTTAATCGTTAATGTTATTAGAGTATTTTAACAGTTTTTTTTACTTGAATAGGATGGTGAACAATTAGTAAACTGTTATGTTAAAAAAATAAAAGTATTTAAAGTTATATCTCTACGGTATTCTTCCTAATGAAACTAAAAATGATAAAGAATAATATATACAAATAAACAATAAATTGTAATCGTTAATAAATATCTAGCTGTTATAACAAATAAATAATTGTCCCTATTTCAGTTGACATTAATCTGAAACAGTGAACTGCAATCAAGTGGAGGATAAATAGTCAACTGGTACCTGGATCTGCGTGAATAGTATTATTTTAAATAATTCTAAGCTGTAAATCCATCACCACAGAATACTAACATACATGTTTATATAAAAAAGCGACATATATAAATATGAAAGGTAAAGAAACAAATAAAGAGATAATGTATATTGTAATCTGATCTATGAGTAGTGATTGGTGCAAGTCCATGCATTTGATATAATCAATTGTGTGATAATCACCTTTAGGCTCGGGGGCTTTAGGTTCCGGAAGAGGTACTAAAAGCTCTAGAATGATTAGACATGAACAGCGATAGATATGCAGGATATAAGAATATTTTGAACACCAAAAATGTTAAAAATAGGTATTATTATTATTGTTAAATAAAATAAGAAATAATTATCCAGTAAATACTTCCCAAATACGCGGAATATAAAATAGAAGCAAATTAAAATTGAATTGAATTGAAATGAAATATAATTTACTATTGTTATTCTTTTAAGAACTGTATTACTTTATAAAATTGTAATAACATTATACGAATTGAACAAAATACTTAAATAATTAGCTGATAGTTAACTATTTTAATTAAATTATAAATAGAAAATTTGTGTACCTAAATGCAAAAACAATATGAGAATAATCTATCGTACAAACAAAATGATGTATAATAAGAACTATTATATAAATGTGTGTTGAATAAAATTGTATTAGTAAAAAGTAATTTCAAAAATGATGTGCTGTTTATAAATAATATCTTATTAACAAGTACTTTAAAATGTCTCTCTTAATTGAGGAAGAGCTATACTAACATTTTGCTGCTAATATAAAGATTTTGTAATCGATAATTTAAATGTATAATTTATTAGAATTTGATATAAATGAAAAAAAGGAAAAATATAGATTATACGATATATCTGCATTCATACTCAACTACAATACACAATGTTCAAATAATGTATTCTACATTATGAAGGTATAGATATATAATAAATAAAGCGATGAAAATATGTTGAGAAAAATACAGAAAAATAAATTAGCAGTAGCTATATATATAATATATAATATGTGAACCTAAGTAAATATCTTACTATCTTCGAGACTAAGATCTTTGCGAGCACTTATTTCTTCCTCCGATTCATACAAATCAACACCAGAACGATTAAGGCGGCATGCGGGTAAAGCAAGCATCAAGCAAATAAGAATACAACGAAGAAAGAAGATGAACAAATGCCATTTATATTATTAACAAGCAGCAGAATTTAACGGGTCTAAAAATGATGAAATAAAAATTAAAGTTTAATTGTAAACTAATCCACCGACTCACTAGAGGCAATAGCAGCTGTGATATCGGCAGCATTGGGTTTGGGAGGCAGCAGAGGAATTCGTGTGTGGAACATAGCCTCAATCTCGGCGTCTGTCGGTTCCTTGATCTCCTGTTCTAGGGCCGCTAGCGGATCGACTGGCCCCTTTCCCTTGGCCGGCTTCTTGGCTGGTGGACTGACGGCTGGCGCCTTTTCTGGAGGAGCGTCAGGACTAGCTGTTCCAGTACCGTCACCGGAAACAGGTTCCTTTTCGTAGGGCAGCTGTTGGAGGAGAGACTTGTATAGCAACATGAGAGACACTTCATTCAAACTTGATGTTCGTGTCATTAGAGTTGATTGTAGTAAATTAATAAGTCAGCGCTACGTTTGATGTTTTTAATTGTATATAATTAACAGTACACAATTAAAAAGTTCAAATTCAGAATAAGAAAAATATGAATCTATCATATTCAATCATTTTGAAAAACTAAAGGAGTCTTTATTGTTTTTTAAAAAATTCTTTAATGTATTGCTTTTATTGTGATTAACGTGTTATGGGTTGAAATCTGAATTCAGATTGCCTAAATTATATATATTCTTTTTTTGTTAATTTTCAAACATTTTGACTTTCATAATTAATTTTACTAAACATTTTAGCGAGTATTATTTATTATCCTTAACTATTGTAGATATTGTAGATGAAATAATAGTATTTAAGAAATATCTGATAAATTTCTATAAGAAGTCATTCGTAGTTTAATTTTAACACAATTTAAATACTTTATTTTGATACAAGAGTTAGTCTGGTGGTAGCTTTTCGATGCATAAAGTGATATTTAAAATAAACATAATAATATTATAATCAGTTCTTATTGTTAGAGTTTATATAGTGTAGAATAGAAAATATTTTCTTATACAAAAATATTAATAGGCATATATACTTTCCTTCAAAGACAACAGTAGTAAAGTTATTGAAAATATATTTAACAGAAATACTGCATAATTTATTCAATTGAGTTATTCCCATTTAATCTAATATGATCTACTATAATAATCAATTACAATCCCGTTTATACCTCAAGTAGAGGCAATCGGACAAAGTCCGGCTTAAACTCCTCTGGGATGGGCTGGTCCATAGCCTTGTAGTACTCCTTGAGAAAGCGCAAAGTGTCCTGGAACCTGTTGAACTCGGCCTGCATCAGACTGATGTAGTGATTTGCAAGGAGTCCCAGATGGTCCTCTAGCCACCCGTTGGCCATCAACTCAGAACGACGCTTTTCGGCTGCAGCCTTCCTCTCGTCGGAGATGTCAAAGAGTTTGTCGCGAAGGTCGTCCACACGCTGATGTAAGTCCTGCATAACATCCTCATCACCACGGATGTCTTCGGTAATATCGTTGAAGTCCTGGCCGACAGAATCGATTAATTAATTAATTTAAGGTGAAAAATCTATAAATTTTTGCTTTTATATTTAGATACCAGAATAAACAAGTAAAGCAAACTAATATTTAATTAAAATGTAACTTTTAAAGTTCGATTTATCAAAATCAGGAATAAATACGTCATAATTACTTTTCGTTCTGAATAAATTATTAATAATTAATATAAATAACATTCCACCTGACAAGTTAAAAGTTATTATATTCTTATGATGATATTATTGTTCACCTTCTGGAATTGGGTAACGAACTCCTGCTTGCTGTCTGGTCGTCGAAGGTACTCCATGAAGTCGCGTCGGCTAGTATAAAAATACTGAATGATGTCTTCTCGTTCATCCCGTAATTGGCGAAACACGAGCATACAGCTGTCCAGATAGCAACTTTCGATGGTCTCCCAGAGAGGCACCAAGGCAGAGGCCAACTCCTGTAAGTAAAGAGAGCTTCCTGTAGAGGTAAACCCTTCATTCACAATTCTAGACGATGCTGCTTTGGAGTGCTGTTTATCTATTGAGATATGGAAAGACAAAGCTTACCATGGGCAAGATCTGGTCAACGAAGATCCACTCATCAGTCCCGGGCTCGGGGGGTGGGGGACCTGCTTCCTCCACTGGAACATCGACCACTTCAGGGGCCGCGGCTGGTTCTGGGGTTTTGCCACCTCTCTTGCTCCCTCTGCTTCCAGCTCGACTTGCCCGCGGAGACTTGGGCGAGGAACCTGCCGAGAAGACCATAACATTAATAAACCGTTAAAGACTCGATGCGTGGAACATCACACCCACCTCGACTGCCCTTCTTCTTTCCAGTAGACGCCGCGTCCTTCTTACCCTTCTTCTCCGCACTGCCCGACCGACTTCCCGCCTTACTGCTTGACCGGCTGCCCGCTTTGGAGCCCGCTTTCGAGCCTGCCTTGGATCCCTTCTTGCTCCCCTTAGCTGAGCCAGCCCGAGAACCTTTCTTGGAGCCGGGAGGAGTGGGTAGGGGCTCCGCAGGGGGTAGAACCGGTTCCTCTGCAGGCACGGGTTCAGGTTCCGCCTGGGATTAAAATCGAGGAAGTACGTCACACCGCCTCTCTATCCAAAACCATTTTATGTGAGTACACACCGGCTTCTCCTCAACAACTGGGGCCGGCTGGGACTCCGCTTCCACGGTCATAGTCTCCACCACCGGTTCTGGCTCCTTGGCAATCGAGTCCTCCATGGCCGCCTCCACTTCAAGGTAGACGGCTTCCAGAGGCTGCTGAGCATTGACCCGCTGCAGCTGCTTCTTCTGCTTCGAGTAGAACTTCTCCAGCTTCCCGGCGTGCTCGATATAGCTGGTCAACCTCAGCTGAACCTGCTCCAAGTCGTGAGCTGCGTCTTGAACCGGTTCAACCTGTAGCATAATAAAACGTAATTCTAAAATGTGCATTATACTATTTTTTAGCTTTAGCTTATAATCCCACTTTTTCCACTGTTCCCATTCCAGTAGCGCTACCATCCGGTGGGGGGCGGCTCTCGTAGTGGAAGGTGTCTCCTGAGAACGGTGCCACAGTCCTTCCTGTTGCCCTGTTTAGGCAATCCTTGTCGGGCAGGTCCAGCATGATGACCACGTCTAGACCCTTCCTTGTCTCCTCATTGGTTGTCTGCGAAGGACGAGGATTCACCACCAGCTTGGGTTGTTTACGGTTGACCTTGGCCTCGTCAATAGCGTCGCTATCCAATCCGGTGAGGGCTTTCTCTAACAACTTAGCTTGATTGTAATTGGTGGGAAAACCGTCCAATATGAAGCCACATTCCGCTGGCAGACGTCTTCGTGTGGAAAGAGTGGTCGGGTTTGGATGAATATTTAATATTATTTGATTATTTGATTCAAATTTATAATATGACTGATTTTCAATTGAATGTCTCAAATATTATGAAGATAATTGGAGGATAAAATGCATACTAATGTTATCATAGTAGGACATAGATTTTTATATAAAAATTCTTCTTTTATCAATTAATACAATTAAAATTAGTTCAAACTCACTTTATAGCCTCTATGATGACCTCCACTAACAAATCGTCCTTGAGTGGTTTTCCTTTCTTAAGACATTTCGATAGAGCGTCACCAAGAACAGCACGAGGTGTCGGCTAAACAATAGATTAAAGGAATGATTAGAACTATAGTTTAATATCAAACAAATATGAAAGAGAGCTTACCACAGGTCCCTCTGGTAGTGGAGTAGCCTTTTGTTCGTTTTCTTCGTTAGTCGTTGACTGAAAACACCACAAAACAATAATAAATCACTTCGTCGATCATTTAATCATTTAATGTAAATTATATTCCACTACCTAAGTATAAAACAGGTTACAATGTAATGTATCTTTAAAATGACATAATTGTGTCACAATTTTTTAATATTCGATTTCACAAAATTTTCGAATATTAATTTTAAACAATCAAATACAAATATTGGAGTGTTTAATATGGAACAAATAATTCAACTTCCTATATGAATGGAGAGCAATGTTTGCTTACTAGTCCAAAGCTGATATCTCCATCCGACTTGATACCCAAAGTAGACTCAGACACTTCCCCAGGATTGGTGGCGGGTGTCAGCTCAACGTGGGCAGCTTCCGGTTCAGCCTCCACAACAGGTGGAGGTGGGGGAGGATCGGTCATCTCTTTGTTGGTGAAGGCTTCCACGGCTTCTTGGATGAGAGTTTCCACCACAAGAGAAACACACTGGTTATCTATCCGAGATTACGATATTATTATTAGGAAACGAATAATTAAAAGTTGAAAAAATTGCGAATGTAAAAAAATATGAACAATGTAATATAACAATTCTACATTTTTACAATGATACTGTCTCTAATTTTTGTAGTTAAATTGGCGTCTTCCATTTTTTATAAAATTATGAAATGTACACCATCTTTTAATATATTTAATGTTCTATTGTTCAGAAATAATTGTGAACTATAAATAAAAAATAAAACGATATGTCAAATACTACGACCAACAAACATACTTTGAGTAATAAGCTGAATGAGGGAAGACTTTCCAGTGAAACATTTTCCTAACACTGCCGCTTTGATGGGAAATGGCCGAAAATCTGGTGCTGGTGGAAGTGGCTGCAACAAGAAGAATAAAAAATAATAAATAAAATGTTTTTTGAAAAATCGAAAATGTTCACGACTGTGTGTTTTTATTTACCGATTGTGGATGAACCAGATTATAAAGTCGGTCAACAATCCATCCGATTATTGTGTTGGCGTCTGGATTCTTGAGGGTTCCATCTTCTGGGGTGCACCATTCCCCGGTCATCGTCTGAAGAGGGAAATAAAATTTAGAAACAGTTTAGATG
Source organism: Vannuccia rotundouncinata (assembly GCA_034780395.1). Lineage (NCBI taxonomy): Eukaryota > Metazoa > Platyhelminthes > Proseriata > Coelogynoporidae > Vannuccia > Vannuccia rotundouncinata. Next base: position 13,278 of record JAUZNC010015271.1, on the reverse strand, counting down.
AGGACCGGAACTGCTAGACAAGAAGAGCGACCTTACCCGATACTCCATTAGCTCACTCTCGTCCAGGATCTTTGCCTTCACCTCAACAACCATTTCCTCCTCTGCCAATTTCTCCTGTTCCTCTACGGCCAAGAGGGGAGTTTCATAGAGAGGCTGCCCACTGCTGAAGAGCGCCAACCATTCCCGATTCAGTTTAGCGGGAACTTTTCTGCAGCGATTATTTGAAGAATACATTTAAAATGAATATGTATACTATACATTTGCAAGCGATAATGACAACCCCACCTGTCCGTGTAGTCTCTGTAATCAGCAATCTTGCAAGCGAAATCCGCCATATCGCCGACAACTCTGGCGCAAAACTCATAGTGCTTCCTATATTTGAGCTGAAGCCGTTCATTTCTAATTTCTTCGTGTTCTGCCTCTTCTGATCGCAGCTGCTCGATGAAACCTAGTCTTGCCTGTCGAACCATTTCCTGAAGTGAAAAGTTTAGCAGTTGAATGAAAGATTAAGTCTATTCATATTAGCATGGAACTATAAACAAACATACATAACAAGTATAACACAACTAATCATTACACTCACAGTTAAAGAATCGAATTGTTGATAACTGTGAATTATTGTTTACAATTAATATTATTATCAATCGAAATTTTAGAAATACTTATTGATTTTTGTACTTCTAAAAAAGTAAAAGTTACCTTTTCCCTGTTCATAGCCTCTCTAAACTCCACTTCTCGCATGGCCTGGTACTGACTTTCCCGATGCTGACGGTTCTTCTTCAAGACGTCTTTCTCGTGGCGAGCTTGCAGCAGTTGGACAGCAATACGACGCTCCATCTGGGACTGTCGCATCAGACGATTAGCGATCATTTCTTCCCGATGAGACTCCTGAATAAACATTGAAAGTTAAACAAACTGAATTAGAACATTGCAGATTATCCTTCGGATAAGAAGACACAAGACTCGCCTCTTGATCATGATGCGCTTTGAGACAGTTAACGAGAACTTTGCGTCGTCTCTTTTCCCTCTGAGAGCGAGCATGACTGTCCTCCTCCAATCGTTTCCGGATGCGCCCGATGTATTCATCATTGGAAGCCGGCTTGATATACTCCAACTGCTGCTTCTGACGAGTCAGTGGAGACTGGATCATTGTCACTGTGACACTGTCCGAGAGACGGGCTACTTCGGCCACGTCATCGTCCTGCCCGGCTCCTGCTTCATCGTCGTCGTCGACCAGACTTTCGACATCGTCAATGGAGTCCGATTGTCGCTTTGTTGGAACAACTCGCTTCAAACGTTCCTCGAAAGTATCCAGTTCTTTCATCGCATTCTGTACATCGTTAATAAAATAAGAAATTAACCAATTTATTGAAAATCAAATGATAGATTTTAATACAGATTTTTTGTGTTGTTTGTTTGTAATGTTCAAACGTTTGATAATTAAAAATTACTCACCATTGCTTCCAACTGAAACTTCTGACGTTTGCGGGCATCAATAGCTTCTGTGGTTCTATTTTGAGGATCTTGTGGAATCTGAACAACAGCAGCTCTGAAAACAGAAATCGATTTATAAAAGTCATCAAATAGTGACAAATTTTCACTTTCAAAAGTCATTATAGTTTCGTATTAATTCGTACTCAATCTTCGCCATCAACTCGCTCTGTCGTATTCTCAACTCTTTGCTGCGCTCCAACCTTTGATCTCTGTGTTGATGGTTGCGTTTCTTGTGATTCTCAGCGCTCTCAATTCGATCCTTGAAAGCGCGCTCCTCCATCCTCAGTTGGTGCTGATGAAATCGGTCTACTAGCTCTTTCAGGTTCAGGTCCGCCTGACGTGGAGTCAATTGCTTCAAGCGCTGAAAATCAATAGTAATAGGTGAAAAATTAATTATTTATTGCGAAACAATATGGAAGTTTTAATATTAACAAACAAACACAGGTGTTATTCTGAAAGCAAATTTTATAAACCTTTTTTCAAAAAACCAAGCTTAATAATTAAATAGAATAAAATATTATAGAATTATTAAATTAATCAAAACCTACAATGTATAGATCTATAATAGTGGACAATATTTATATTGAAAGTCAATTTGAAATATTTTTTTGCAAAAAGTTAAGGTAGGCTAACCTCTTTATATATAAGTGATTCCATTCCCTTAAGCTTTGCTGGAGCAGCCGGTTGCATAGTTTCCATGGCAACTCCTGTTAAGTTGGCCTTCTGTTTTCTTTGCAATGCTACAAATAATTGATAGAGAAGGCGTGTGGCCACACCAGGTTTTTCAGTCATAACTTCACGGGCCATGTTCGAGTCAAATTGAATGCCAAGTAATTGCAATGTTGGCTCCAAAAGTGTGAAGTTTTTTAACTTGGAATCGGCAGTACTAAAAGAAAGTTTATAAAAAAAACAATCAATCTGATTTTTAGGAGATTAAAAATCAAATAATATAATTTAAAATTTAAAAAAGCTGTACATACAAAAACATTTTGAATTAAAACAATCTGACAGAAAATAAAATATTTATTACTTACAAGCTTTGTGAGAATTGATCAAAATCATCTTGCAGTTGATATTTGTTTAACAATTCCCCAATTAAAAATCCATTTGAAAATGTGGAGGAAAATCTTGTTCCATCTAAAAAAATATATAGTTTATATATATAATTGATTAATTTTAATTGTTTATAAAGCATTGCATTGTATTCAATATGCATTCAATATGTATTAAATATGTATTTAATCCTCATTTTTCATAGAAAGAACATGAACATATTGTAAAATATTAATATATATATTTAAAAGGAATTTTCATATTTTGTTATACTTTTATTAAAATTATTAATCTTTTATTACAATTTTAAAAGGTCTTAAAAACTATATAATGTGAATTTGAAACATAATTAAGCTGTTAAAAGTGTTTGAAGAGGTTTAAAACCCCTTTTGAATTCAATAGTTACATAAATCATTTAAACAGATATTATGTTAATTATTTAGATAAATTTGAAATTAGAGAAAAAATACTATAATTATTTTTAAATAAAAAGATTATTTATTATTTATAGCAAAATAAAAAAAATATAAAAAATAATTATTTTAAATGCTAAAATATAAAGTAATATTATAAATAGGAAATATATATATAAGGTCAGAGCTTTTCTGATATAGAACATGAAAATATATACAGAATGTTTAATATCAAAAGAATTATTTCTATTATTAAATTATTTTTTTATTTAAAAATAACAGTAGTAAATTGTTAGTAAAGTCTATATTTTATTGTATACATTATTTATTTTGTTAATCATTTTATATTATTTATATATTATATATAATAATAATGATATATTTATCTGTTATAAAAATAAAAATGGTCTCTGTTTAATAGTTAGCAACTACTAAATAAATGATCTATAATAACTTTAAAAATTTGTAACATTTTTTCAAAAAAAATGAAAAAATATAAATAATACATATATTTATGTAAAAATCTTTTATTATATGAATATTTAGTCAAAATCATACATATTTCTCCTATTCCTTAAAATATAGCTTTTTAATTTTAGGACCTTTATGTATAATCTTATTTTACTGAAATAAATTTTATTGGATAGATAAAATTATAATAAAATTTTATAGATACATATTAAAAAAGAAAATATTTTTAGTTTTGAAGATATTTAGGTTAAAAACAATTTTGGCAGCTATTGTATTTTATTATGGCCCCATGGCCATCAGAGGTCAAATCTTACTTACCTCCAAATCTTAAAATGAAACTAACTATGTACTAACACTGGTAGAAATGTCATGCTTTAGTCATAATTTGCATAAATCTTGTTATATGAGATGTTAACAGCTGGACTATATAAGAGTTGATTGCATAAAGCAGTATTAGCTTATTACCAGTAGTAATTTGAGAAAAATTTATATATTTAATCTCATATAGATTGCATAAACTACTACTGGTAGAGTTATCAAGAGTAAAATATTATGATTAGGCATAAATACTTGAAAATCAATATATTTAGTTCAATAGTCTACTATCAAGAATGAGTAAATATAACTTAATAATGTTAATGCAGTTTTCATGTTAGCAATGTGAAATATGATTGGAATAAAATAATAAAAAATAAATAATTTGTTATTGAACATATTATTTCTTAATTTACATTAGTCACTTTAACTAACTCTATTCATCCTAATATTGATACTTTTGTTAGTTTGGTCAATAATGTATTTAATTTTGAACTGTTTATTAAACCTACAAATAGTGGAACTTGTCTCTGTTTTGATTCTTATGTTACTTATGTTCTATACTCAATAAAGTGTTTAAATTCAAAAACTTTTTTTATTTACTATATAGATATATATGAAAATATTCAAAATCTACATATATAAAATATATAAAATTATTTATAGAAATAAAATTACATTTTATATATAGCTATACAAGCTTATCAAAATAAAATAGTTTTGCTACAAAAATTCTAGTTATTTCTATGATAGCAGGACTTTTTCTTATGGCAATTATTGTCAAGATCTTGTGCATGCAGAGCTTAATTTTAAATATAAACAAATAGGAATTGCCTAAAATCTTGTTCATGCATTTGTTATAGAAAAAATATATCATAGTACATTAGTAAATAGTAGATGGATTTCCAAAAACTTATGCAAATTATTAGATACTATCAGTAATTTCTAATACTGCTTTATGCAATTAAATTTAACTCTTAAATAGTATTTGCTATTGGTAATAAGGTTACTACCTGTCACAGCTTATAGCAGTTTATGCAATTGCCTCAAAGTACACTGATTAAGTACAGTGTATAGTGCAATGATTAAATTTAAATTAAAAGTTTAATAAATTGAATCCTACAAAAAAGAATTACAAATTATTAATATTTTCAAAATTTATTATACTAACCAATTTGTTGAGACAATCTAACTTCAGAATTTAACCAATTTGATATAATATCAGTCATTTTGATAATGGATTTGAATAATGGACTGATATTCCGTAATTGTAGTTGCTGTAGAGATTGTTTAATTAGAAAAGTAAAACAAATATTTTATTAATAAAAAATCTATACTTTTGACGCATTCAATAAGAAATAAGTTAACCGTTATAAAATATATAAATCAAAATGACTAAAACTGAATTAAATAGGAGCCACTGTTGTTTATAATTATTTAATATCTTTTTATTCTGGTATAGATATATATATATATAATAAAATGTCACACAATAACTATGTATACATAGCCCAAGGATTCGCGAATATGTCTTTCATTCGTATAATTTTGAAACAATATTAAAGCATAAAGTCGTAATGATATTATCTAATTTTTTATATAGTATTGCATTAAATTTTTTAAATTGTAGTTGTTCCAGTTTAATTTTATAAAACCTTTTAATGTATTGATTTTTTATTTTAAAATTATTTTAGTTTTTTATATTGAATACCATTTTTGATTTTCAATTTGCTGCTATAATTATTTTATTAATCGGTATGTTTATCTAAAATTTAAGTCTTAAAGTACTATAATAGCAAACATATATTTTAAAATAATTTTTTAAACAACAATATTTATATGAGTGTCTCGATCGCAAGTCATTAAGCGTTTCTTCAAATATCTTTATTTATTTTACTTTTCTATTTAATTAATTTGCTCTCAATTATTTCTTTATTATTTTTCTTATATAGTGACCCTTACATGTGATCTAATTAATAAGGCATTTATAAGGTGTTCTCATTTAAATATATTTGTAACTTTTGTAATAAGAATTGTAAATGTTGCACTTCATTAGAAATTGCAAGGGTCATGAATTTTTATTTAAATATGAGCGTCATTATTGAAACAAAAATAAATTGGAGCCGCATTTTTTGACTTTTTGTTAACTCCATTAAAACGGTTTATTAATAATTGATTAAAGTCAATCTTAAAAATATTTTTATAAATAAATTTTATTTTAAAGAAAAAGATTTTTTCTAAGACAAATTTTTTAATTTAGAATAATTTAACTATATTTAATTAATTTAGTTCCTTTAGATGTTCACTAATATATCAATGGAATTAAAAACCGTATTTAATATTTTTGGGATGTGAAGATTAGCCATTTTCTATTTTAAAACATTGCTTTATGTAATCCAATGCAATAATTAAATTAATTAATTTGCTCAAATATCTCTTTATTAATTGCACTATAGTATAGTGACCCTTACATGTATAGATAACAAAAGCATAAATTCAATCTATATAAATGATAAAATTTATATAATATAAATAGTGTAATTCAGTTAAATCAAAATTTTCAATTTAAAAATAAAGTAATGAAACAAGAATAAACATCAACATAGCATTGAAGAATGATTCACAGTAAGATTTTAATCTCTGTATTGAAATAAAAGGTTAAAAATTTATTTTGCAAAGTGATAAAGAAAGATATAATTTAATTATAATGTGAAAATAATTTGAGAAATATATAATTCAAATTATGTGCACCATTTCATACACAAACAATAGTTTATAGCGTAATTCTCGATTGTGAAATAAGTCGCAAGGATATTTTTAATAATTCACTTTAAATATTGTGAAAATATCGATTGTAATAACTAGTGTTCTGAATAACTCTAAGAATCCTGAACCACCCCCAGAAACAAGCCTTCTTTGAATGTATGGATAAAAAATATACACTAATGGAAAAATATACTCCTGTAAAGGGTAAATAAACAGAAAAAATACAATTCGAACTGAATAATTGCAAAAATTAAGCATAAACCGGGACAGCATGGATACCAATAAAAGACAGTTAGTGAGAAATGTAAAAAATTATGAAAGTATTAACATTTCGGTATTAGTGATCTTCAAGTAAAAACTCGTCAACCACTATAGGTTCTTCCTCTGAATCATCAGAACCACCATAATATTGCCAGAATTCATTATCCAATTCCTCTTCGTTTGGAAGCGAGTTGTCTTCTTCCAAACTGGCGAACATCGGGTGCAGAAAATTGGGAGACAGCAAAGATTTGGTTTTGATAAGAGCATACTTCCAACCGTGTAGGTAAGAACTTTTCGGCGCAACCTTGGTCATGATATTTCCCCCCACGTCCGAACCAAAGGGGCCCAGAATACGTCCTTGGTTGGTACTAAAGGAGAGACAGTTTATCATCCAACCATATCGACCAGTAATCTTATAAATTCGTTCATTTGGCTGAAGGTGAAATTCTTTTCTAAAAAAATGGACGACAAAAATAAACAATTTACTCCAGATTTTTATTTATAAACATTGAATTATAGAAAGGGGTAAAGTCGAAATAAGTACATTTTATAGAAAATTATCTTGAATAAGTGGATAACGTCCCTTTTTTAGGACAACAAAGATATCTAGGCCTATGATAATAATCAGTTAGCTCTCAGCTAAGCGTATCTATGCTATGGCTATATAGGATACTTGAAATGAGTTAATTTTTTATACAGTTTATTGTCACTCGGTGCTATTTCCATCAGAACTACATTAGGCGATCCATTTAATCAATGCTTATGCAGTATTTTGTATTTCGAAACTCATTACGTAGTGGACATTATAATGCCAGTGATAAAAATATAAACGAAATGAATGTATTGTAATGATGAAAAAATTATAATTATAAAGGGTATATATACAGTTTGCAAAATGCTAACGTCCCTTTCCTTTCCCTGTAGCTCTTAAACACAAATTTTAAAATTGAAATTGAGCTAACCATTCATTTCGTTTATTTAAAGGTTTGAGCTACAACTTTTTGAATTTTTCGGACATAATGAATATTGTTAAAATTAGTTAATAGTAATGAACAATGAACTTACACAATACAATTACGAAGCAATTCTGGATATTCAGATTTGACCTCCATAACCGTGTCTTCTTCCCACAGATGGCGATAAAATACGTCAAATCCTAAAATCATTAACATTTATTTATAAAATGTTTGAAAAATCGGCTTAAAACATTATTTTGAACACGTGAAAAAATTCTGTAATGTGTCACTTCATGGAATTAAAGTAGAATCAATAATTAGTATACCTCGGAAAACATTTTTTACGTTTAAAAACAGTCGAAAATGTGCTGGTAAATCGCCCGTTCTATTAATAATTTTGTACTTTTTCATAATAATTTTCATAACAAATATAATTTGTTATGACATGGTTCATACGCACCTGTCTTGAAAATTCTAGACTTTTTTGGAGACTTGAAAGAATTTTAAATTTAAATAAACCCTGTATGATGATACGAATGGAATGGGGACATGTCAACATGTTTTTGGGTAAGAGAAGATGAATAGCCGGCAGCAGTATAATTGTTTTATTTAAACATAAATTTGTTATAAATAAACAAAAGCATTTTAAAATGTATCATTCATTCAGGCCTCACACAAGATTTTAGGTCATTTTACTATAAAGTTTGAAACAATTCTAGAACCAAATACAATTTCACTGTGCACAAGGATATTTATTACAATAATAATATAAGTAATAATAATATATTGTAATAAATACAATTAGTGTACTTTTAAATGTAATTATTCAATAATAGTATAATTATACATAGATATCATTTAGTTTAAACAAATATCATGGGCTTTATCAGTAATCTCAGTATATTGAATAATAACATAAAAATATCTGTTAAAACAAACAAATAGTATGGCTGCGTTTAATTTTTAAAAATTCCACTTTATCAGTTAATTTCCTCTTTCTCACGATTCTTATTTCTATTAGAAGTTCAGCATCCCTCACCTTCCCCGAATCTAAGAGTTTTGACAACAATGTTTTTGAACTTTTATTATTGCCCTCTTTGATAGCCTGTTCTGCAATCAGAATTCCCTGTTCCGTTTGAATCAATTCAATAGTAATTGCTTCATGCTGCTGCTTGGATTATTTACGTGAGTTTTTCTTGAGCAGCTTCTCTTAGTATTTTCACTAGCTCTTGTATGTGTGTGTTTCTTGGCTTGCAAATCGGAGTGATATTGGTGTCGTGATTGTGAAACATGAATTTATCAACTTTGTATGTTTTTTGGGAATTCTATTATTGTAACCTCATTTAGGCTGTCTCCATGAACGTCCAAGATAGTTTTGTTTATAGAGAATCCTTGTTCAGTTACAAAATTTCCATGGGATAGTGATAAAATACACTTTATCAAAGCTGATAATTGGGGATATTTCATATTGCCATTTGGATTTCTCATTGAAAAAATGCTAGACCAATAAATATCTAATCGATCAGTTGATGATTTTTCCACATCCATATCAATATCTAACCACTACTGGCTAACTTCTTTCTAATATGATCTTTGAGGAATTCTGAGAGTGCATTTATCCAGTTCATACCAATTTTTAGGAATGTATTCGGTTTGGTATTCTTGCCTTGTCACAAACATTTTCCGTAGTAGATATAGCCTCAACACAAAAAAGCGGAGAAAAGCATTTAATGTAGAAGTTTGAAGACGTTTGTCAGGATGTAGACATGCAACATCTATGATAATTTTATTGGAAGGTGGCAGGTAAGTTTGGAGTTGGCTAGTTGCAGTGACATAGAACTGTAGACACCCTTTTTGAAACACCAGTCTATTCAGTTGCGAAATGTCTGAATTGACCAATAAGGACCTGGCTCTTGTACAATATCAATATGTTTCAGTTTCCAGTGACTGCAGTTGAAGTATCCAAGGTAGATAGGATGTCTGCTTTGAATGGTTTGGTTGATGTTCCATCTTTATCACATATGGCAGACTGTTTGAGAAATCTTGACATGAGATTATACACCAACTTTCCATAGAATCGTGTAAGATATGAATAGCAGGTTAGTTTGTTTGAAGTGGTATCATAAATGCTGGAAATTCAGATGCAGCAAAGACAATAAAGATTAATGAATCTTTGAAAAATTAGGACAATTTTGTCCAATAAGCAAAATGTGAGGATTTTTAAGGACAAGTGGGAGGCCTGTTCATTTAATTAGCGTGTCGTAGCCCATTTATTTTCTATATTTAAAGTGTGGCTACGTTTTCAATTAAAAGAACGACTGTCGTGTTGATAATTCAAACAATTTCCGCCAAACCTAGACTAGACCATAATTAAGCGTGGTCAATAATTAAAGCATATTCAAACAATCATTAATTATGAATTGGCAATCAACAAACGGGGAATTATTAAATAATAATCACTAATGAAGAAAATATTACCTGCAATTGGTTGAATGTTGTCCCAATTTCGGTGAATAAAAATGCGCATACCAGATAGCGTCCAAGATTTTATTGGGAAATTCTCATATGTTTTGATGCCCCGTTTCAAATACTCGTGACTAAAAGTAAAAGAAAAAGACTTATAAAATATTTATAGATTTATAAAATACTACGTAACCACAATAAGAACAAGAAAATAATTACGCGCACAGATATTTGATTAATAGCAATCTATAAAAAATACGATTATAAGAAAGATTAGTGTAACAAACATATTATCGACCAATTTGACTAATTAACAGAATATTGAGTAAAAATTTAGTACGTAATAACTGTGTTTTCGTATAAAAACATACAATTATTAATATGTTCTTCTTAAGAAGAATTGTAGTTAAAATTTAATACAGAGTAATATCATTGAACGTCATAATGAAGAAATTCTGGACGAATTATTTAATCCGTATTAGCAAGCATGAGGGTACACTATAGCGGTGTATGGTTTAGTAAAAAAGGAAAATTACGTTATATAATACATGCTTAAATTCTGCGATAATATTAACATAATCTCATTAGAGTGGTTCAAATACTTCCTGATTAGAACATCTGTAAGTAATGGTGACACATTGCTATTTTCACACAAATTTAACACACAACTATGATAATATAATATTAAAAATAATAATAATAAGACGCATTAAGATATCGAAAAAGGTTAGATTACAAATTACGTAACTATTTGAGTAAAAATTATCTAAAATTGTGCTGCAAAAAACCCACCGACCCAGAGGTCTTTTAAATTTTAGGACTAAACTATGCTATTTATCCCAGCTACCATTACAAATAAAAATTTAAAAAAATCATATTAGACATCGCCAAGAATTCTTCAAATATGCTATATGCAAATAGTCATATACTGTAGCACTAATAGGCCATTTTAGGCTATCGCAGGAAAGTGTTGAAACCTCTTTTCAGAGTAAATTTAATAATAACTTGTACTATTTGACTAATATGAAACAAATATTATAGAAACAATTTTTAAATAACTCCGAATCATATTAAATGTACGGTGAAATTTGCGATTTTGTACCTGTCATCTTTATCTTTTTTCAAACGTCATTTGAAGAAAAGATTTCGTATTGAAAAAAGATTTACTATGTATTAATATAGACAACTGAAGTGTCATTTGAATCCTTATTGCATGAATAAGATGATACCTATATTTACTACAAGATTTAATTTAAAAGATTATACCGAAAGACAATTAATTCATAATCTGCATTCTTTATGAGAAGGCAGGTGTACAAAACGGAAATTAATGATGAAGTGGGTTAATGTATGTAATGATTATAATAAATATACTACCTAGTAGAATTTAAAGTATTCAAGAGAAACGACATTGAAAATAAATACATAAACTTTTGTGTAAAATATCACAAGGCTATTTATTAGAAGTAGCTCGGATATGTCTTCACCAGGAGTCATCGTTTTAAAATAGTGAAATCATCGCGGCGCGCTAGGATTGGTCGAGAGCACCCCCCCTTTCCCCAATCAGGTACGCAATTTTAAAATTGTTAGCCAATCATAATCGAAAATGTGACTTTTTGGAGAGAAATTCAAAGTGTACTGGTCATTATGAATTTATTATAATCATTTGACTTTTCCGAAGAAATAAAAAAAATGTTGGCAGTCATTTCAAATTCGAAAGTTTGTTAATGGACTATATTTATTATAGTTCTAATTTTTAATTTGAAATGCGCGGTTTTGATGAAATGATAAAGATAATAATTAAAGTATACTATAAAACCAAAAAAATAAATGTAAAATATTGTAAAATATTACTTTTCACTAACTTTAAAAGTATAAAAATAAAAAATAAAAGCGAGATTTAATCAATTTTTAATTGTAAAATAGGATTCTCCGTATGGAATTTAATAGGTACCAGAAGGTACAAATAGCAATTAAAATTAATAGTCCTATCGATTACTGTCAAGCTAAACATCAAAGCATTGGGAAAAATCAATAAGTGTACGACATGTATCGATAATTAATTTCACATAGAATTTAAATACTGGCCGTAACCACACATTTCAAATTTGTATTAACCACTAAAATTATTTCATTCCTGCGAAAAAGTCACGTGATGAAAATAAATTACAAATGAACAATATAATAAAAATTTCCCCAAAAAAGTCACATGATTATAAAAAAAATAAAAAATGAGTGATACAATTTAAATTTCCCCCCGAAAAAGTTGCATGCTCGAATCTGATTGTCTGGAAAATTGTTTGCTAAATTTCAAATGTCGTTTACCCGATTGGGAAGTAAGTGCCGCCGCGGTGATGTAATTCATGGTGTAGATAAACAAATTCATTAAATTTACATACTTATATGTGTGCGTCGGATGTTGTCCAATTGACCCATTTTCAATTAAAATCTCGTGCTGCGGAACTAAAAAAAAATATTAAATAAATGTTTTGTGTATTGTTCAAATTAATATATGTATAATAATTTATAAAACAGATTACAGTGATTACTAAATTAATGGGTGAAGGTAATTAGTGAAGGTATAAAGTCATAAATTCAAAAGATAATCATGTTTAACAGAATTTAATTAAAAATGTGTAATGAATAATGGATACAAATTGAATGTCTAGTACCTAAAATACAAGGATTACAATATTACTATTACTGCTGCAATGCACTTTATGTGCACATAATAAATTGATCAAAGTACACAATTTTTGAATATTTTTTTTAAAATTAATACATCGTGTGACTAAACCACACTGAATGGTTGAAAAAAATATGGACATATCCAAAAAATAATTGTACCAAAAATGGATTAAATGCAGACGTTTGCAACCTTTTATAGATTATTCCAATATTTTATCTTTCGTAATTATTAAAGTTAACCAATTGTAGAAATATAAAGGATATTAAAACATTCGTTTTGGTGCGATGGTTCAATAATGAAACTAAGAATGGAGAACTTGTAAACAACTCAAAATTAACAAGTAGTAATTCATTCAAGATTGATTTCAGCTAATTTACCTGCGTACTGTCTCGAATCC
>JAUZNC010015260.1:3909-27961 GCA_034780395.1 Vannuccia rotundouncinata | reverse complement strand
CTGTAAAATTGCAATAACATTTATTTCTATACAATAAGCTAATGATAGAGATATATCTATAATACATACTGACTAATACATATAGACTCATCACCTACTACTTATTTTATTAGGAATGAAAAGGAGGCAACGATAATATATGAAAAAGTACAGACAAAGAGTATTATATATAAAGGGTCATAATATGTATTTGGGTCCACTATATATAATGAAAATTTCCAAGGATAACAATCATTAATTTAAAAATGTTAGTCACCCAATGGCGATCGGTCCAGACAGGCCGGCCCGACAGTATCAACGAGCCGATACAGGTTGCGAACTATATCCATGTAAACGATGATATTCCTCCTTCGGCTGCATTGCGTAATAACGCTTTTCAATATGCAATTAAGGTGCCACCCTGTGCGTTTGCTGCATCTTCTGCTGGATCTTGCTGCACCAAAACTCCTTTACCGAAACTTAACGGTTTTTGCTGCGATAACTGCGTGATCATCATTCGCCAAGAGTTCAAGCACTTCACTTGTAAATGTGGCAATCTCAACCACATTCAAGAGAGCTGCAGTGGTCTCAAACGCGCAAGCAAAGAAATCTGGGAATGCAAGATGTTCAAACCGAAACAGAACAACGTTAACCAATCTTCGACTGTTATGCCGAGCTGCACAACCGAACTCAAAGCCCTCAAACATGGCATCAAGAAGGCCAGCGATACACCGAACTAAAACGAGTGAGTTTTATTAGATTCCTAAAGAATAGCAAGTCGGCGCTCGATAAACTTTTAAATGTCAACAGCAAGAACCGGAGTAACGACGTGGACAGTATCTTGAAAAGCGCCCAAAATCTTCATAGAGCAGGAGTGTCAACAGAGATGCACTGGATCCCATCCCATTGCGACATACAGGGCAACGAAAAGGCCGACGAAGCTGCCAACTAAGGTAGGCTCAGGTATCAGGTATAGACCAACAAGATACACCCATCGCAGTAGAGGCAGGCGGGGTGGTTCGAACCCCCTCACCACAGCTCTTATTAAAACTTTAATTATATGAAAGCATTATTATCATCATTAAAGTTTTAAGGAGAGCGGGAAACACAGATGCGCGAGAGTCTTACACATAAGACTCTCGCGCATTAATATAAAGTATTTATCTATGTGTAATCCGGTCACTACATTTTAATTCTTAAATTATTATATAATGATGCATTTTCGCATTTTTAAATATTTGTTATTGACATATCGAAGTTGAGTTGAGAAGTTTTCTTCCTTGGTAAACAGTTATGTGGACATAGTAAATGTTTCATACATACTCAATATAACAGAGTATTTTATCTTTTTGTATAAAACGGACGAATTTTTAGATTGTCTGTCCGACTTAGCCGAAATATACTGTAGATGAATTTCCAAGGACCAGTTGACACTATACTACTAGCTAATTCTATGAGTACTTTACATACCTATCTAATTAATTGTAATTTTAGAGAAACACCATTCGTATTATTAAATGGGTTTACGAATTGGTCAAATTGACCGCATCCTTAGTACTGTTGTGTTGTCATTTGATAATATTAAAGTCAAAATCCATGATCTTTTATGATATTTATCTCCTATTATATGTGATATATTGGATACAATTTTTTAGACATATCTATTATGCTTGGGTAGGAATACTATGATTTACCTAGAAAGACAAGCTGCAGTCAATTTGACTGCAGCTGTAAAATTGCAATAACATTTATTTCTATACAATAAGCTAATGATAGAGATATATCTATAATACATACTGACTAATCGGATTAAAATGCGAAGAAATTATTCATTATACTCGATTATCAAGTATATGTATAGACCATATGTAATATATACATACTGTTCGCCACGCAGTTACAGACATATTTTAGAAATATAGGTACACTTACTTGTCTCACCATTAGTCAATGAAATTTTAGCATATCGTTTGAATCTGCATAGTCAGAGAGAATAGATTTTTATTGATTAATCAAATCTGAATTTAACAGAAAATAGATATTCATTTCTATGGTATCAACAGCATTCAAATTGTTCATTGATAAGCCAATGCTTGCCATTATTCAGGTAATGATAGAATATAATTATATACAATCCTGTTCAAAAGAAACACCAAATTAAAATACCTACAAAAATTAAAATTATATTATTGTCCTATATTCCAGAGAGGTACAATTGCTGAAGCAAGACGTCGAACAGGCCGAAATTGGGAGATGACACACACAGAATTGGAGGCTTATCTTGGATTGCAGGTTGCTCGTGGATTGATTGGCTCGTGGATCTATATAAGAACATTCCGGTAAGCGACCTGTGGAATTAAGAGTGGGGAATGCCTATATTCAGGAAAACTATGACGCGGGATCGATTTAAGGAAATCCAGAGATACCTACGCTTTGATGACCGTACAAGCAGGCAACAACGATTTCAAACGGACAAGTTTTGTTTGTTCTCCGAGATATGGAACCTCTTTATTACGAATTGCCAATCTCATTATGTGCCAAATGAAAATCTCACCATAGATGAGCAATTATTTCCAACGAAGGCAAGGTGTCCATTTACTCAATTTATGAGCAATAAACCGGATAAATACGTATCAAGATTTGGATGATTAAATGAACTAGAGAGTAAATACCTCCTCTTCGGCTTCCCGTATCTTGGAAAAGAAGAAGATTGTACAGGAGGAGAACGTCAAGGGGAACGTGTGATCCTCAAGCTTATTGAAGGGTACACAAATAAAGGGTACAATGTCACTACTGATAGTTTTTTTACATCATTGTCATTGGCCAACAAACTAGTTCAAAAGAAAATATCAATTGTCGGAACAATTAACAAGAGAAGGCGAGAACTATCTCAGCTAAAGAAACAAGCCTTTTACACTCAACATCATTTTACAAAAACGATGACGGAGTTCTTTTGACGTGCTACCAGGCAAAGAAGAGTAAGATTGTTTTTTTTTTTATTTTCGACTTGGCATGAACATGGTCTTATCAACGAAGATCACCCGAAACGCAAGGCCAACACAGTTATTTTCTACAACAAAACAAAATGTGGTATTGACATACTAGATCAGATGGCTCGCTTCTCAACTGTAAAATCTGGTATTAGACGATGGCCTCTTGCAGTGTTTTACAATGTCGTTGACATGGCCGCCATTAATGCATATGTGATTTATCAAAAGGTCATGGACATTCGGATGAGTAGGCGCAACTTTATGAAACAGTTGGTTCATGAGTTGACTTGCCCCTGTTCAACCTCTCACTTCTGTTGCTGCAAATCCTGCAAGACGTCGTACAGGTGGCACACCCAGATGCAGGAATAAGTCAACTGAATTATGTACAGTCTGTAACAAAGCAGTTTGTGGTAAATGTATTCATGAAAAAAAATCAAATGTACATCTTGTGCCCAATAACTTGACTTTATCATTTACTTTGACTAACTATCATAACTACCTAAATATGAACATGATTTCATTAATATTATTCATGACTGTTTTATAATATGTTGAACAAGTTATTATATAATTTTAATTAAAATTATTATTTAATTATATGAATTATCAATAATACCATCTGATTTTATTATATCCGTACACCTATTTTTCATTCTTTTTTTATTTACTATTAAAAAAATTAATAAAAATTTATTTAAAGTTAATATTTTAATAAAATAATTCGTACCTACTTAGATTATTCGTTGATATTAAAAAAAATCTTGAATTGTGTTCTGATATAGATTATTATACTGCGGTCAAATTGACCTCACCTCCTCTTTCTAGGTTAATCATTTTTGCCGTCTTTCTAGTAAGAATTATAACATGGGATCATACAAAATTAGGAACATTTAGTGACATTACATTATAAAAGTAGAGAATAAATTTAAAACGACAGATTTGGAAATCAAATGTCATTGAACTTGGAGGATCTTTAAGAATAAATCGGAAATACCGACACAAATTAGAATATATATTTCTAACCTGTGTGTTAGACTATGTCCACAATTTTCTCCATTAATACTGGATAACTACATATTTCTCAATTCATATCTGTTTTCAGCATAGAAAAAAACACAACCTGTCCTGATCATAATAGTCCACAAATCAAAATAAAAGCGAGAATAATATGAAAGAAATTTATATATTTGTCATGACTTCAATTCCATACTACAGATATTATTTTTAAAAAACACAATTTAAAAAATATTTCTTACTGATTTTACAAATATTAGCACTGAATTAATAGATAGGTACAATTATATTGTATAATTTATAATATTTACGCCATTCTACCTTCCTACAAATCAAAAAGAAGACAGATTCTAATGCATGTAGATTTCTAGTCCTCACATGTAAAGTATATAAAGAAGCTACTCAAATTACAGAAACCAACCCTACATTATAAGATTCCCATTGTTTTCCACGGCTACAATATAATGTACAGATATTCGCATGTCATAGGGCTTTTTAACCCCCATTTTTAACAGTTGTTTTTCGATGATGAGTAGAGTATAGGGAAGGGGGGGTGCACTCAATCACTCTATCATAGGAAATAATCAAGATCAATTAATGAAGAGAAAATTAATAAATACAATATAAGTAGAGAGAATGTGGTAGGGGTGGATGAAGGAGTCAGAGAAAGCATGTATTAGTAAATAGATACCAGTAGAGATTTTAATTCGTACATGTAGATTGTAAAAGAGCAAACGAAAAAATAATAATTACACACTCGGCAAATGGTTGAATTACAACTGAATTAAAGTTGTCTGAAGCGATGAAAATCCTATCGCCTTGAACATCGGCTGACACAGAGTTGAATACAGTACCGAGAAGATAACAAAATAATGCATCTTTC
Source organism: Vannuccia rotundouncinata (assembly GCA_034780395.1). Lineage (NCBI taxonomy): Eukaryota > Metazoa > Platyhelminthes > Proseriata > Coelogynoporidae > Vannuccia > Vannuccia rotundouncinata. The sequence continues at coordinate 23,095 of JAUZNC010015260.1, read as the reverse complement.
TGTTAGGAAAGAGGCACAATACACTACACTGAACAAAACGCATCACTGGAACAAGATGGGCCTTCTCCTACACACGAATTAAGAGAGTAATATGAAATCTAATTCTTGTGAACGACTAAAACAAACACCTCATATTATAGTACAGCTCTGCGTTATAGCGCTTTCCCTTCTCTTCTTCAATTACGACTGGTAACAAAACTATAGGACAGAGATGGAGGGCTCGGTTTGTGCAGACAAAACGGGACATTTGGCCACGTTTGAAACAGTGTGGATTAGAGTGGATGATATCCCCGTCGCGTCTGCGCCAACAAGAGAAACAATTATTGAGAGAAGAGAGAAATTGTTAAGGCGCATTGAACTTGATGTTCTGAGGCGGTGATGGTGATGCGGGACCCTCGTTGTCCTGGACTGTGAGGACATGAGGTGGAGGGGGTGGGGGGCTGCCACCTCCGCCACTACTAGCACTGCTCCCCGAGCCGCCGTGGGGCCGACGATTCGGACCGCCAGCTGCAGAGGCAATTGGTGGTTTGGTGGAGGTCGGGTGGTCCCTAGGGACGTTGAGGAAGTCCCAGATGAGGATAGTGTCGTCGTGACTGGAGGAGACGATCTGGAACTCGTCAAACTGGAGACGAAAGACACGACCTGTATGCTCGTCCAGAGTGCGCAGACAGACAGCGCTAGCAGGGGTGCGAGGATTCAGGGCGGCCTTCAGGTCCCATACTTTGATCTTCCTAAAAGTTGGAAAGGAGGAGTCAATTATTTATCCAATTATTTCGTGAATAAAATATGACAAAAGACTGACCCATCATAAGCTCCGGATACAATCCGTTTATTATCGAATCGAATGCATCTGACTAGCTCTTCATGACCCTCCAAGGATCTCAGACAGGCTCCACCTTCGATATCCCAGAGACGAATGGAGTTATCGGAACTTCCAGACACAACTAAGCGGTCACGGTATTGTAGACAAGCAATTCCCCTCTTGTGCCCGCTTAGTGTTCGCACAAACTCACAAGTAGCCGTATCCCAAACCTGAGATCAAAGTATACATTCAATGTATTATCTATAATACTACTCAAAAGTAGTATTCATAAGAAGCACTTAATTTTAATTCAAAATATAATTCAATACCTTTAACAATACTCAGCAACAGCTGATGCTCTTATATTTGTTTAGAAACCGGTGTTAATTTATTGTTAAATTAAAGTAGTATATTATTGGTGAAACAATAACGGACTAATTTCTCAAGTTTAAGTTGCACTGTTGGCTAAACATTTCACCAACAAGAGAATGGAAAATCATAAGACAAAAGAATTGCAGTCACAAGAGAGAGTACTTTATCCCATTTACAATAGGAAATTACTTACGACTCTATATTGTGACACGCACACACAGAAGTAACGAGATAACTTTCCATCCCTGTACTTCATTACTGAAGAAAGGAAGCATTCTAGCTATACCAGAGTTGAGGGTAATCAATAATTGGTCTAATGACAATCTCTGTACTGCAGAGAAAGAGGAAAGGGAGTTGTCCTCAACCAGAGTGGAGTGGGGTGAAGAGAGTTACGATAATATACCCCCAACAACTTCTTTGCTGCTGCAGCTGATGCTGTTTAGTCATTATGACGAAGTCGACAGCTGTGTGTAGTTTTCCGGTTGTTATGAATCATCCAACAAGTCGATTTGATTCTTTCCTCTTTCGACCGCTGTGTTTCTTTCTTTCCAATCAGATAGAGAAGATCTCATAACACGACTCCCTTATCCAGTGTATACTATACATTACCAGAAAGTGGCAAGTGAACAGCAAGATTAACACCATTTTCGGACTTGTTCTACTTTCATCACTGCAACTTGATTTATAGCTTCGCTGGGGGATTATAAAACTATGTGGAATGGATCGCCTGATAGGTTTTCTGGTTTAACAGGCAACAAACAAAAACAGTATATCTTTATATACTTCTCCGGCACAACACTAATCGATTATAATTATCCACTCAGATCAGAACCGGTTGGATAGAACTACTGACCTTGATAGTTCGATCACCACTGGCCGATACAATGTACTTCTGATCAAAGTCGACGACATTGACAGCCGCTCTGTGTCCGACAAGCACCCGTCGAAGTCGTATTTCTGTGGGGGAGACCATGTCCCATACCGCGATACTTCGATCCTGACAATTGGAGAAAATAAACCAGTTCAATCTTAAACCAGAGTAGCAACAACAAATATAATTATGAAAAAATGAAATAAACCATTTCTAACAAGAAATGAGTAAGTTGTTATATGAAAACTCAAATCCATCACTGACCAAAATTGAAAAGCAACGCATTTTTAGAGAGAATGAAACAGATTGAGATTATCATATTATAAATATTCTCAAATTTACTAGATTGAAAATCTGCTTTTATAAAAATAGTCACCTTTATTTATTACCTCATTAACATATCACAAAAATTAACGAGGCTGTTTCATACAATACCTGAAAGCAATGAAACACTAATAAAATTAAATTGCTGTGTTGGATGCTGTGTGAGGCAGTAGGTGAAGAAATTTAGGTAAATAATAAAGAAAGATTGGCTATAATCTCATAAAATAAATAAACAAAATTACTAACTCTATATTATAAAAATGTATTTAGCTTACAAGAAGCCGCAATATTTACTTCGACATTCGTTTTAAGTTGAGTAATACAGTATTGGATTAGCAGAGTCAGCAATAGAGTACAAGTCATAGCGGAGTACTGATAAACAATAATTTATCTATACAAGATGTACTTTTGTAAGTGGATGATAACGAATAACTGAACATATCTGATACAAATACTATAGTGACCAAATATAACAAGTCAATGTCCAATCACGTTCACGGTAACTAGATACCCGGCCGAGGAACCAACTCACCTTGGAGCAGGACACCATGATTCCATGCGCAAATCTCAGGTGCAACACCGCCTCACAGTGGTGATAGAGGGTGTTGAGCGACTCCCACGAATGCACACTCCAAACGCGGACAGTGGCATCGGAACTGCCACTAATAATGACATTCTCGTCGTACTGCAGACAGAGCACAGAGCCCGTGTGACCGCTCAAGACCTGGGAGCACTCGAGGGTTCGACGGTCCCAAATCTTGATGGTGTTGTCGCGCAGACCACTGACGATCTTCTCGTCGTCATACTGCAGGCAGTAGACACCCTTGCTGGTCTCCGAGCGACACTGGATCCTGCTGAGGGTGTGCTTGCCCTCACGCCAGTTCGTCTCGATGTACTATTGAGAGAGAGAGAAAGGAACAGAGTGAAAGTGGACATGCGAAACAAGTTTTTAAATAAAAGCAGAGGCACCTCAATTCCTTCTATAATCTGCGGATAAAGTTCCTTGTAGAAGGTGTGGTCGAGTACTTCACAGCCGCCCAGTGAAGCGTTCCCCGGGCTGGTGGCCCCGGGAGAGGGCATGGGCCAGGCTGGAGGGGAGGTGGTCTGCGGTTGCTGCAGTGAAGAGGAGGACAGCGGGCAGCACCCGCGAACACGAAGGTACTTGATCCAGCCAACCCGTTCGGCCAGACCGCGCCACAACGAATCGGTGGCCACTGTGTGCTCAATCAACTTCTTCCAGAGCATGCCATCGGCGATTACCCGTTCCCACTCACGACAAACTTGTTCAGCAGCTCGCAAGGAGTCCGCGTTGAGATAAGAGAGGATGCGCTCGGCGATGTGATCTAGTCCTCGACCTATAAGGGTAGTTGACCTTGTTTATTAATACTAATTCAAGACTTATTTTATAATAGTCTTATTTTATTTTTTCATACCACAAGATTCACAATATCGAAAAACATAACATTTCACAAGGCAACACAGTTTAGGAAATATTCCCGTCAAATTTCAAATAATTTATTAAGTATAAATTAACGTTTACTGGATTAAACATTTTTGTTGCCTAGTCATATGAAGATTATATATATAGAGAGAAAGTTGATACCCCATGCAAAAGGACATACAGTGACGAATTTAAAAATTACCATTGTACAAATATGCCTTCGAATCTAAATAATTATTTCATTCAGATTTTCATTATCTGTGAGTTAAATTAGCCACCAGACAAACATGTTCAATCTTTAAATAGATGTTATTTTAAGTTGTCAGTAACTAGGTAGTTCAATTATTCTAACAATTTATTCATCAACGAAATTTTCTTATTGATCAGTAAATCTAAAGTGAACAATGCATTCAGAACTTTCAAGAACGATTATAACATAGATCACGAACAACAATAATTGTAAAATGGTTTAAAAAAATAATGAGAAAAATTTCCTATCTTTGAGAACTGGAATCTGTTTTTCAAGACATTTTTAGACGTTATCAGATGTGCATTTAGGCTGACGGTTTTACACACTTTTTCACAATGTATTTAATTATGTACGTAATTAATATTTTACGACACTTTTAATAAATTGCTGAGTCAAGTGAAAATAGTTATTTTTACTTGTTTTCGTTCACCTTCAAAAAACACGCTGTATATAATTTGATCAGTATTCAACAACTCATGCCTTGTTTATAAATAAGATAATATAAAAGAACATAATAATATTATAAGTAACTTACAATCTACTCAGTTAATAAAATTAGTTCTATGTTGTTTCTAAATTTCTCAAACTATATATGTATACAAAATAGGTATTAAACGTACTGGGAAGTGCAGAAATGAAATCTCTTTGTAGCATTGGTCTAAGAAAAGCATTAACTTGACCATGTTGATAGTGACACATTCGATATAATAGTTGCTCTACAAAGTCCACTTGTTCCCGTTCTGTCCAGGAGTCAAAATATTGCATGCATTCCTGACTATCATCTTGATATTCTGTGGATATTGATCTGGCGCGAGTCTTGAATTCGGAACGGACAAGGTCTTTTGTGGCAATTGGTTGTTGTTTTGCCGAGGAGAGGGAACAATTGCTCAACTAAAAATATATATAACGTAATGTTTAGCAAATAAATAGATTTAAGAATGCAATTTTTTCGATATTGTCAATAGAATAGTATAGCTTATGATACCAGGCTTGTGAATTTCCAAAAACTTGTTTGAAAGTAAGCAGTCACGATATAAAATGTAAATACAACTAATCTTTAAAAATCCACTAGAATCTCATGCATATAGAACGTTACATCAAAAAATTTGAAATTAACTTTTTGATGTTATTTGTGAATGTAGTTAAGTATGATCTTTAAAAATACTGACACATTTAATGGACAAAACTTAATCACAAAATTAAATTAGACAGAAGTTGAAAAATAATTTTGCTTTGCTTTATATCAAAATCAAGCAAAGTGTATATAGATATTTCATGAAAGTAGACTTAAAAGGGATTGTCTATAAGAGATACACATAAATATTGTACTAAATTGTATCTCGTAATATATACAAAGTATTATATCATCATGTATGAATAAATTACAAGTATTGAAAAGTACTAGACTACTTTTTTATTTGAAATAAATTTATTAATGTTAATTGAAGCGCTTGTATAAAATACACATTTTAAATGTGAAATTCAATTATAAAATAGTATACCTAAAAATTAGATAAATTATACATACAATTTGATTTCCCAAAATGCAATGTAAGTACCACATAATATATTAACTGAAAGATTTGTCAATGATGCAATTAGAAGTGTCCTTACAAAGAAGCCACCAGTAAAACCTAGAATTGTATGGACTGAAGCAAACAACCATTGTCCATGATCAGCTTAATAACAATGCTATCAAATAATGATCTACACATCACATTTCTCAGATTACAAATATCAGTCACAGATACATTGAAAGTCTACTAAAATAAATAAATTGCAAACATCAAATCCCTCACTTGGATCAATCCTCTTAATGGTGATGACTTAATTTTTATCATTGAAATGAATAGAGAGGTGTGACTGTATTCTTAATTTATGTGCTGTAGAGATTTGTGTAAGATGAATTCAAGAAGAATTTGTGAAAATTAAAGTAAAAACATGTCAAAATGTGCATTGAAGTATCCTGTCCACAATGTATTGGAGCCAAAGGAGAACATTTAAATATCTTCATTGAAAAACATGTTGTATTGTTTTAGGACCAACCTACAGTTGAAAAGTAAAGTTACCACTGGCAAATTAAAAAAAAATTGAAAAGTATAATTTTTAAAAATGTATATATATGATAATAAATGGTCGTTCTATCATTTCATGTACTTGGGTGGATACTCAAATATAAAAAATATTTTTTCAAGAATTTAAAAAAAAACATTAAAAGATCAAGAACTCAACTTTACCCAATTTTTTATACTATGAAGTTAAAAGTATATATTATTGAATAAATAATGATACTTAACATATAATAGGATCCACAGAGCTGTACATGATACTATTTAAACATGTAGTATGAAATACATATTATATATAGATACTTTACAATGGTGAAGTTTGTATAAAACAAATGTTAGTTGCTTGGGTAAATGTGGATTACTATAGTATTAAAACTGATGCTATATAAATTATATTTTTTAACACTGGATTGGATCAGAAAAGCAAACACAGTAGGTGCATATTATGTGAAGTACAAGGAATAGTCTTATTTTTAGTGTTTCAATGATATAGACTGTTATAATTAAATATTTAAAAAAAAGAATATGGAAGCATGGTTCAAATGCAAATGTCTTAAAAAATCCAAGACTTTTAGGAAAATTATATCCTTTTACATAGTGAGAAATACCTTTTGAGGTCTAAAAAAAATAATGCATTTTAAAATATATACTGTCTGCATTCATAATATATATAAAATATATTTTTGAAAAGTAATTGTATTCCAAAATTCTAGACTTTTCAAAATGTATATAAATTTTTGCAGCCATATTAAAAATCAAAACTTTTTTTAAACATTTTGGGTGTCCTAAATTCAAGACTATTCAGGACTGTGTATGAACCATATGGAATAGAAGGATAAATAAGTATGTATACATTAAGCAATATATATATGCATATTTATTAAGCAACTAAGTTTAGTAAATAAGAATAAATAAGTATATATGCATATTTATTAAGCAATTTACTATTATGAGAGCGGGGAGGTATAAAAAATTCAATTTGTTATACAACAAAGGTTTCAGTCAAATTTGACATTGGTATTTTTTTTACAAATTTACTGGGTGGCTTTTTTGGAGGTAAATAACAAGAAACACAGTATAATTTTATGCATTAGCATATCTACTAATGTTGTCTGTGTTTTATTTTTAAATTTAATAATATATAAAAATAGAGAGAGAGAGAAATACATATTTAAAATTATGTATCAATTTATTTTTTTAATGTTTGATGCACATACAGTTAATCTTTATTAATTTGGACTCACTAATTGAAAATTTTTTGCTAAACTAGGATATTTATTTTGGTCCCATCTCAGATTTTACTTGTCTAACTTGGAATTTGCTTAACTCAGAAAAAATCATTTGTCTAAAGCAATCTGACTTAAGCAAGGTTGACAGTAACAATTTACAGGGTTCATGATTATTTTTTCCAGGCATATTTTCCTGATGTTTTCCCCAAAAAATACTAAATAATTGTACAACTGTTGCAATTAAAATATTATAGTTATTCCAAATGTCTAAATGTAAGCTTTGATGATCCTGAATACACTATATAGATCTAAGTTTCCTGGTTTTAACTACCTGACAGATTCCATAAGATTTTTAAAAATGGGAATAGCCTTTTATATTTCCATGATTATTCCTAGTTTGAATGTTGCAATTAATTTATTTTATATATATAGATTACAAATATATAGTTCAATATATTTCACTTAGAATATTAGGTACCTAATAATTTATTTTTATTTATTTGGAAATGTATAAACACATTATTAAGTATAGTATAAGCAATCAGTAGAGTCATATTAAAATAAATTAATATGGTAACTGAGATTGGTATATATGTGCATTTAACCTTCCATGTAAAAAATGGCTATAGAGAATAAACCTCTAAATGTCCTAAAAATATGTATTAAACGTCCAAACACATCCTAGGGATGTTTATTATAAATAAGTAGTAAAGGTCCACTGGATGTGAGTAATAAACATTGCACAAAAAATAAAAAATTAATAAAACTAATTAGTTTCATTAATTTTTTTAACTACTTATTTAAAAATAATTTTAAATATCAAGGTAAAAATAATTTAAAATAAATAACCATTCCGACAAAATTATTGCAGCTAGACTCATCAAGTAGTTAGCAGGAGAAACAGACACAGCTCTGCAACTGCCATAAACTGATCAATATATATATATATATATATATAGATATGTATCAATATTTTTGAAGGTTGGGTGCATATGTTCTACATATTTGGCTAATCTGCACTATTTGCTAATGGTCCTTGCACATTTGGCAAATATTTTTTGTTTTTTTATTTAGTGATATTTTACGATGCAGGCCCATTGCCAGGGCGGGGGGGCAGGCGGGCTGTGTCCCTCACCCTCCTTAGAATTTAGAGGATCCCTTTAAATAATGGAGGCCTTATTTTTAGTACACTACTGTTCTAAAATAAGACATCAACAACATAAATTAGGAGCCCATCATTACAAAAAATGCAAGGGGCCCATTGACAACAGGAATTTAGGGGTACATCTGCAACATGAATTCTGAGGACCATCAAATACAGAAATTTAGAGGCCCCATTGGTACCATGTATTAAAGGGGCCATGATGGGCAACCACTTTCCAGGAACTAAGGGGGCCCATCAGCAACTAGGAATTGAGAGGCCCCATCAGTTTAAAATGTATTGAGTATGCATTGTGAATATTACAAACAAGCTATATTGAATATGTTATGTTCATCGATTTGCAGATGTGTTCTAATATGCACTACACACATATTTTTCATTACTCTATGGATTTTATTTAAAAAGAGTTAATGGACAGTAGTTTAATGTAGTATCATTGAACTGTAGCAATGAAATGGTGAGGTCATTTAAATGCATTGTATTTTCAATTTCTATTTTTGTCAAAAGGTATAGAAAAGAATTATTCCTATCCAAAGACATTTATAGTAAAACAATGTGATTCTTATTTTGCACTGCTTCTGTGGCTGATTTTTAGATCATGGCTAAAGTATGTAGGCTATTGTAATCTCAATATAACAATGCATATTATAATAATATTCAGTGGCATTCAGAAATTATAATTCTATTGGTATTATGAAAATGTAGTTGGGAAACAAAGACACTTATATTACTTGCTCACATTAACATTTAATTCACTCACACATGCAGAAATTATAATAATAAATTCATCTATCCATTTTGCTAGTACCATATATAGTCAGTGGAATCATCTTTTATCATCTATCAACCATAACACCCAAACTACTTTTTTAGGTACCCTCAATCTTCACAGGAAGATTACTATGACATTTTAAACAAAACTGTAGAATTCTATGAGAAATACCTGATTGATGTGTCTCTTGTTACCTTAGAGCTTTCTTAATGGAAGAGAAAATGGCTGTCTGTTCCACCTGAAAAAAAAGACAGCAATCTCTCTCTGGATCCATCACTGTCTGCGATAAAACCTGTTTTCCTAATTTATTCATCTTGATTCAAATTACATTGCCCATCAAATCATGTATTTGTAAACATTCTTTTTAATCTCTGAGATGACTGTATACATGGCTATGTAAGTCCATGAATAACAACATGCTGACATCACTAGCATCAATGATTATGCACAATAGGCATCTTATTGACTACAAAGAAGCAGTTCATCTCTTTTCCACAAAACATCCACATAAATGTTATGCCAATCATCTGTTGTACATTAAAAAAAGCACTTTAATTTCCTTATACTTTTTGATCATTTTAATAGTAAATAGACTCATTATACTTTGCCTCATGTACACTCATGGTTAAACATTAATATGTATATTTTTATATAAAAAAGCAATTTTCTTCTGTTTCTTTATAGTGTATGCTAAAAGGTGAATAAGTATTAATTTACAATTATTTGAAATTGTATTATCTTTATTTATGATTAATTAATTTAACTTATGCTATGCATAAAACATGAATGATATAATATGATATATGTATATATAATAAGAAATTTATTTTATCTATTTTCAGATAATAATAGTACATATATTCATCCTATTCAAAAAAGATTTAATGGCTTCAACAAGGTAAAACCTATGTTTAGTTTCTACATTTACTTTCTGGATGTGGTTAGAAGATACTATTGCTGCCCCCCCTTAAAATGACTTGGCAATGGGCCTGCAATGGATTTCTTTTATTTATCATATTTTTCAAGTTTATATCTTTCAGAAATTGAAGAATTTTTAAAAGGTTTGTTTTTTAAATAGTGACGCCTTATTTTCCAAATGCTTACATTTTTATCAATTGATATTTTACCATGGATTTATTTTATTTATCATATATTATATTTATTATCTTTCAGATATGAGAATCTAAAAAAAATTAAATAACAGCCTTTTTTGAAAATTTGCAAGAACCATTTGTTTAAGTTAAGCATTTATATTTTTTGTGACCTTAATTACACTGATATTAAGTAGCAAAAAATTGTATATAAAATCGATTCATGAAGTGAATAATATATGAAATTTTATTTACAATATTTTACAATTTTATAATGTAAACATTCGCAATCATACCCTTTCTGAAGTTTCATCGCAATTATCAAATTCATGAGCACAACAAGAATTGTTTGAATTTAAACGTATTTGCTTATTTGTGTCCATACCAAAGGGTTTAAACACAAAAACGAAAGTTATTTTAAATAATGCGCTTTATATTGAATTAAGACAGTTTTAAAAATAATAAATAAATTCTATAAACTGCAAGCTGAAAAAACCAGAGTAGTTGTACTTAGAGTTTTAACTGTTATTGACTTCATATGCATTGCATTGTAAATTTTTTCGATGGAAAATCGTTGTATTTCTCCGTTGTATTTCTATGAAGTTTTCATAAATGGGTAGACAAATAGTAGTATTATATATTTTAATTAAATTCATTTTTTAGAGAGGCTAAGATACATAAATTTTTTTTAAGATTCATTTTTTAAGATACATAAATTGTCTGTAAAGTATAATTAATTACATTTGTATCAAAAACAGTTTTATTACAAAAACTGTTTCACATTATTTTGAAAAGCTTATGGGTAGACTAAGAGTAGTATTAAACTGCATACAGAATGAATAAGAGTTGAAACTCTATGTATATTTATTCTATGGAAAGAACAGCATATATACACTAAACGTCACACTTTTAGATGCTTTTTGAACCCCCCTCTCCCCTTGTCACACTTCGTCACAAAATTAAACACCCCCTCTCCAAAATGACGTCACAAATTCATATTAATGATTTTTTTAAATGAAAACAAAAATTCACATTAGAATTGTATTTTGTAAAATAATTAAAAAGCTATGTTTTAATTTTAGTGAGTATAAAAACAATATTTTAAAATGCATTTGATTTCAAAACAAGAACAAATTGTACATATTTTACAATACAAGCTATTATATTCTTACTAATATATGTATAATTTGTTAATTAAGAACCCAAAGATTAAAATAATTATTTTTTATTTATTATAATAACAATAAATAATACAAAATATATCTTGATTCAATATACATTTTTGTATTGTTATGGCAATTATACGCACTACATATATTAATTAATAAAATTGAGGAAATTTATATTCCATTTGTAGTAATTACTAATTCTTATTGCACAGAAAACATGCACAAAAATGTAACGTCACGTTTGTCACATTTTTTACGAACCTCAAATAGCTTCTTCCTTCTTAAGTTTGCCGTTATTTCGGAACAGCCCATAAACATATTTCTTATTAACCATTTTACAAATGCCAATAACTCGACGTAATATATTAACATACTTCAATGATCGTTACGGACACAAACATCTAACTAAATTTGATCGCATATATTACTTAGAATAGATTAATTAGAATAATTGTTCGATGAATTATTATATATATAGATAGTTTTTTTTGAAGACATCCAAGCTGTGAGATATCGAAACTCAACCATTAACTGTCTCTTTTAAAGTCTATATCGCCAAATGCATTATTAAGACTGGCCTTACCAAAATGTAATTAAGTAGCTCGAAGGACTAACTTTTAAACGCCAAAATAAAATGTCGCCGGAAAAAGGAGAATCTATCATATCATACGACGTGGTAAAATTATTCCCATTTCACAGAAGACCCCAACACAGACTGACTATAACTAGCTATATTCCATTATATCGAAACAAAGCGGATGACTTTTTTTCAACCGTAATTATCAAAAAAAAACTTCTTTAATTGCCATCACCGAAACCTGGCTTACTGATTCCGAGAGAACAGACCTAACCGTTTAGATGGCGGTGGCGGTGTATAATGTCATATCAACAACAATAACAAACGTATCAGTACCAGCCGTCTCAATTTTTCAGAAATCCTTGATGCATATCTTCACATAGCAAAAGTCATCTTCTTCACTTGATAGATCCTACCCAGCCTTACCGCGTATCAAAGTGATGCACTACAGCTATATCTTACTGATACTATCGACGACTCTCTAATTACTCATCCCGAATACTCGCTCATCATATGTGAGGACTTCAACAAATACAACACAAATCAATTCACTACTCACTTCTGCTTCTTTTTCACCCCCCTGATCTCTACATCTGATCATGCTCCGCAATCTAATCCCTCCTCAATGATGTTTCTTTCAAAACTATCTACGATTTTAGATCCAGAAATATCACCAAATTCAAATTTAAAAACAAAACATATCTTCAATCAACTGAACTTCTTTATACCGATCTTCCGATCTTCTACGGAGAGGAATTTACAGCCTCTTTATCTATAATTGCGATGTATGCTCTAAGACGATTGTTGGTTACTCGCTTTTGCGCACAGTCGGCTTCCCTAACATTGCTTTCGGTGAAAACGTGGACATTATCTATAATAATCCGATATACTGTGTGTGCCCTGCATGAAGAGTTATATCGATACTGTGGCAATTAAAATATGCGATGATACTGGACGCTTCGTATCCTTTATTGAGGGTAAAACTGTTCTGATTTTGCACTTTCGCACACAAAATCTAAATTGTAGTTTCGTTTACCCCCACTCGTAACATTGTAAAAACGATAGTTGCTTATACTAAATGATCCACTTCTTCTATAAAATTCACGATTATGTTTTTCATTGAAAAAGGCGACTTAATTATAATAGTTCTGTCCTGAATGTCTTTCCCCCATGGCTATGTAGACTTGCACATTCAATTATATGTGAACAATTATTGAGGTATATTATATGACATTTTAACAAATCGCCAAATTATTGAAGCCTCTTTTAAAAAACCATTTATATTTATTATGGCATTATCATTTTGCAATAATATCGTTCAATGTTAATTATGAACATGCGAAATTTGTAAGAAATTTGTAAGAAATTTAATTTTGTTATAATTTTTGAAATACAGTGTTGGAGAAAACGCTCGGCATAATATTATAACTATTTTATCAGTTTATTTTATTGACAAATTCATTACTTAAACTCAATATCACTAAAACAATAGTCTAGTTAGAAAATATGAATAAAACTATTTTAATAATTTTGTCTAAATTAAATTTACTATATGTTTCAAAATAAATTGTCCGTGAGTTTGAAATCACTTTATAATTTCCTCCTTCAAAAATGAAATAGATTGTAATTTAAAAAAAATAATAAATATAATATTAACCAAATCTGACATCATTCTTTACACTTTAGAAAGAACAGACACATTAAGTAAGGTCACTCCAAACGTCTCAATTTGCATAAATATATAGGTCCATAGTTATTGGGTAGGAATGGTAAGACAGTAACTCCAAGTGTGCCAGGAAAGGTATGAAAACGGAACCAAGATTCTGATGTGGCTTCTGCCAAAGCTTGTATATCGACCAAAGAAACTTTCACTTCCCGAGAGAGATAGTTTAAGGCGGCCCACACAACCGAGTCATTCTGTTGAGATGACAGAGTGTTAGTTGTATAGACTATATCCCCTCCAGGTTTGCATGTGAGGATAGCCGATCTATAATGTGAGTGTAGATATAAATAATACAACCTCGAAAGATTTTAGTTATAGACAATGTTATTAATTTGATCGATGATCAGAAGTTTAAACAAGTTTTTTAAAACACTTTTTTGATCAATGTGGAAAAAATATAAAGTGTTTTACGCACTTATTGAATATAATATTGTCGGAACAAAAATATTATATATTAAAATAAACAAAATAAATTTCTACATTTATAATTTTATTAAATATCTTCAATAAAAAATAATTTAAAAACTAGTTACTGTCGATCATCCATTTGGAAGTGAAATAAATAACAGTGATGATTTTTCAATTTGAAAAAATTCATCAAATAAACTAGTTTTCTTATAATATTAATATATTCATAAAAACACAGTTTAGGGTGCAAAATATTTCAACTACGGTCAATAACTGGCGATCCTTACACAAGAGATGATATCTGATATTGGTGCAGGTCAACTCGTTCATTGATGCGGCCTGGAGAGAAGATGTTTGACCTGTTTATGGTGGTAGTAAGAGCAGAGCGATCGGCCGAAGAGGGAACGGTGATAAGGACCTTATCGAAGTGACCATGAAGGGACTCAGGAACACTTTTCACAAGAGAGAGTCGTGTGTGATTGGGATGAGTGGAGCTCTGGAGGAACATGTTGTTCAAGGAGGTGCTCAGCAAGGAGAGTCGAGAGGAACTCTTGTCCACACAAACTAAATGATCTTTAAATAAAATGCTCCAATATAGAACCTAAACTGAAAATGAAACTTTAGATAAATATTCAAGTTCTATTATTTTATTGTAGACTGGGTTTTCGTCTCCTGATTATTATTGAACAATTATTATTTACCTGGCCCGTAATTATATTTTTTATATTTTTATTAGGCAGTCTTTCAAAACGCAGCATTTTATAAAAATAGATTATATGTAAATGATATATAGGAGCACACAAATAAATAAAAGGCTCATTTTCCTGAAAAAAGCGCCACAATATGTTGATATTTTTCAAGCTGCCTGAATGAATACCTTTTAGCTGAGTGGTTATCTTAAATGTAAAAAAACAGAAGCAATTGTTTAAAAACATCTAATTGCATTTTTAGTTGTGTATAATTACTGTATTTTATTCGATTTGAATGTGTATTAGTTCACTCTATTAACACTCTTCACAACATAAGAGATCAATTGTATTTATAATAAAGGATATAGAATAAGTATCTCATTAATTGAAAGTTAAAAATTCTTTCGTTTCCGAATGTAAAAGTTAAACTTAGAATTAATTACTCTGTTCTTCTACAGTAAATATTTGATTATAATCGAATAAATAAGTCATTTCGAGGAAGGCACACATATCGGAACTACGAATATTTAAATTCATCACTATAATATTTTTTTAGACTTTTTCTTCTTAGCTTCTTATAAATTGTCAGTTGAGTAATTATTAACATAATCAAAATATTAATCTAGGTATAAAGATAAAATACATTAAAATAGAATAAATGATTCTATTGAAAAAATAGAAGTTTATATTTAAGATTTATAATATTAAAATGATTTTATATATGGACTGTAAACAGAACATAATTAAAAAATAACCTTCCGTTTACCAAGTAACGAAGTTTGAAGCATGAGAATTGCAGTGTCTTCATGAGAGCCAATTTTTAAAACAGTTTCATCTCGCTGAAGGTTGAGAGCCAGCACCGGGAGCAGACTGGTGGCATCCATTGTTTCATAGTCTAGATGGACATGAGAAACTGTAGCAGCGGTATGCACCAACATGGAATAAAAGTTAATCCAGGAAGAAACACGAGCGTAACTTTAAGCTCGTTGCACCAACGTGAAATAAATTTAAGCCAAGACTAAATTGGTCATGCACCAACCAGGGTGAACTTTATTCTGGGAATAAATCAAGGGTTATATACTGTAATTGTTATTCCTGGTGTAGGGCTGGTTGAAGAGTTATTTCAAAAAAGTAAAATACTATTATGGTAAATAATTACGACGAATATTATCAAATTGGGTTAACTGTAATGTATATTAAAACAGATATTTTTTATTAAAAATTAATTCTTCAAAAATTGTTACAAATGTCAATATAAAATGATTTATTTTAAAAATATAGCTTCATTGAATTTTTGTCGTAAAAAATAATAAATGTTATCAAGAAAAAAAAATTTTATTGAACAGTCCAATAAATCTTATTTATTTTAGTCATGATAATATATTATTATAAAAATATGAATATATTTCCGTGTAAAATTATAGAAAAATGTTATATTATGAATTACATGTAAACATACTTTATTAAACATAGCGATAAAACATCAGTCAACTGTACGAACAAATACAAAAAATTATTTACAAAATGTTGGCTAGCTTAGACGGGTAAATTCGTTCCTTCAATTTAATATTAATCATCTTCTGGTCTTGTTCAATCTTGGCCATTATGAGTAAGGCACTCATTGACCGAGGGCGTACATGCGCAGGTCAGGACGAATAGCAGGTCGAGAAATACCAGTTGGCCGAGTTGATGAAGAAAAACCGTCAACGAATTGAACATCAGACATCACATTGAGTTCAGAAGTTGTTCCAATGTCAGAAAGCATACAGTAAGTGGTTCCGTAGATGACTGAAAAGTGATACTCTTCATAGTATCTTTGAGTCTGACGAATGTGTCAATAGAGAGACAAAACTGCTACCTGGTAAGGCATCCGAATCGAAGGAGAATACTAGACTTGATTCCAATTGCTATCTCGGTAGGATGTTCCGAATTCGATCGCTGCGTGGAGAAAGTGTAGAGCAGCTGAGTCCGCCTCCATTTTTTCGCCTTTATTTCCTTTCGTTCCGCAGCGTCCTTCTTCTTAGCTGATTTTTAACCGATTTTAACGCCTTTAAATCACGATTTTGGCCGCCTCGAGCATTAAACTCATTTAATATATGATTCCATGTATTATGTATTTTTCAGAAAAGATCCTTCATTTACCGGTTCGATAAAAAATCTAATTTCGTTTGTTGAGAAGTTAGTGCTACGTTGTCGAGTCATTTTAACAGTATAAAAAAGTACCAATTAAATTGGTAATCCGAAATTGAAATCTCAAATCCTATTTTTAGTTTCTACCTTGGGTAAATTTTAATTACAGCGTGTCTACAGTGTGCCCTTGACCAACTTACTTGCAGCTTCATTCATTTTCTCCAAAATAACAATGAAAAACTATGCATAGTTCATAATAGATTTCTATTGGTCAGAGATAACCCCGGAATAAAAGTTGTTGGTGCAATACAAAAGTTAATCCTGGTTTAGTTAAGCTAGGAATAGCGCTATTCTAGGTTTAATTTATTCCATGTTGGTGCATACCGCTGTACAAGACTAAGATAATATAGAGCACAGCAATTAAAAATGTACTTTTCTGGTCCAATTCATCCATTTTAGGAGGTTCGAAGTTTTTCACATGTCCACGAGAAAATGCAAACACTTTTAAATGAGTTTGAATTGATATCTGTTCATCTCGAATCCATTCCGGTTGCCATGGTACCTATATTTGGAACATATAAATAATTGTATAATGAGAAATAAGATGAACAATTAGATAATATGATATTATTGTTATTTATAAAATGAAAATTGACCGTGTGAAATTTAACAACGTGCACTCTAAAAGCATCCGTTTCATGTTAATTTTGCTCTAATGTGAAACTATTTAATGAAAAGATGTTATTTTATAATTGATTTGATTAATAGTAAATTAACATGGCATTAACTGCATCTCGATATTATATTCTAATGACACAAGTTTTTAGAAATCTATACAATTGACATCTTCAACAGAACACGAATTTATATTATTTTCTGATTTATACAAATATAAGGTAGTGAAATACAAATTATGATCACAAATTATGACTAGGTTAAGATTAAATGGAGCAAAACTAAAATATGCTTTTATAAATTTCGTTTTCCGCAACTCTTGGTGGTACAGTGGGATGGTGGGTTATTCAGTGTAAACATGATAAAATTATTTTTTGAGGCATGTGAATCAGCAAATTAAAATGTATTTTATGTTTCTATGATCATAATTATATGAGCAAGTATTACTTAGGGTAGACGGTGCGAGGTAATAAAATATTCTGAGTTAAATTGGAAATATTCTCAACATTAAAAAGAGCACAAAAATAAAGACAATTTGTGAATATTCTCATAAAAATAGTTTTGTTCAGGAATCAAAACGTATGTAGTAAGAATCCAACACAAACTCAAGAGAAATTAAACAAATGTGACTAACCGCGTCATCATTGCTATCATCCTCTCCCATAACGTGTTGTCCATCCTTGTCATTTCGTACAAACACCCCATGCTCGGTGTAGACGGAGGTAGCTGGTATGAATTCACCAAGGTCCATCCTAGTTGGGTCACTACTAACCGTTGAGGCGGCATGATCAGGCTGCACCACATATTGGACATAATCAATACTCGTCGGTGATTGGTGAACCACATTCCTGGTCGAAGACCCAGTCTGTTATCAGCAGAAATAGCAACAGGAATCGGCACATCAGTCTAAAAGATCTAAAAATCGGAATAAGTGTTTGAAGAAGCAATCCAAGACTTACTTGGCCCGGTATTAATGTGTCATAGGCCTTCTTTAACCTCCTAGCCACCTCGGGAATCATGTCTACTGCCCCAGTCTTGGTCAACTGGGCGGTCGTCTGTTCGTGTGAATCACACCAATTATTGACTAGAGCCACACTCTTCCTTGGAGAAAGGAGAGCAGCCCGCACAGAGGGCCACAAAGAGCTCCCCAGCTCAGACAGATAAATCTGGTCAAAGTGGGAAAGGGCCAAGTTGGCTGCGGTGGAGCCGGAAGTGGGGACCACTTTCTACAAGACACACAAACACAACTTAGGAGGGGACCACTTTCTACAAGACACACAAACACAACTTAGAAGAGGACCACTTTCTACAAGAGACACCCAAACACAACTTAGAAGGGAACCACTTTCTACAAGAGACACCCAAACACAACTTAGAAGAGGACCACTTTCTACAAGACACACAAACACAACTTAGAAGGGGACCACTTTCT
>JAUZNC010015249.1:0-16874 GCA_034780395.1 Vannuccia rotundouncinata | reverse complement strand
CTAAATAACTGTT
This sequence comes from Vannuccia rotundouncinata, assembly GCA_034780395.1. Classification (NCBI taxonomy): domain Eukaryota; kingdom Metazoa; phylum Platyhelminthes; order Proseriata; family Coelogynoporidae; genus Vannuccia; species Vannuccia rotundouncinata. Next base: position 16,861 of record JAUZNC010015249.1, on the reverse strand, counting down.
TAAGATCATAACCATTTGTTTACTTCCATGTGATGTGTTATGGTTGCCATGCCATGCAACTGTCTATCTTATTTCTTCATTCACCAGCAACATGCCAGGGTGTTTGTGTAATTGTACGTCTACTTTTGAATAATTTATATTAATTGTTAATCAGTATTTTCTGAAATGTAATTTTTTAAGGATTTCGTTTTTTATTATCTTGTTGTACTGTTAGGCGCTCTTGAATGCAATCGAATCCTTACAGTCTCACTGAGGCCTATTAAATACATTTGGACAGGTGGACATTTGTTTTACGGTTTTTTGAGAAAGGCTTGAATTTATTCCTATTCAGGTCTCCGATTCTCAACACAATGAACACCAACAAATCCGTCGTCACATTTGGTCCTGTTTCAAGCGCATTGGCTGCTTCCTCATGCCACATCCTGGGCTGAAGGTGGCCACTAACCCTAGATTTGACGGTCGTCTCTCTGATATTGATTCAGATTTTGTAACTCAGTTAAGAAAACTCGTGGAACTCCTACTTAGTCCTAACAATCTTGTTGTCAAAGAAATCAATGGATCCAAAGTTACAGGCAGAGGATTATTGGAATATTTTAAAGTAATTGTTTCTCTTTATTGAAATTTTTTTAAAGACGTATCTGTTATTGTAATAAATGCAATATTTGTTTGATGCTTCAGGCTTATGTAAAGATGTACCAAGGCGATGAATTGCCCGAACCTAAAACTATGCTCGAGGTTAGTTAATTTCATTTTGTTATTATTGTCTTTAAATTTGTTCCTAATTTGTCTGATCATCTTTTCTTCAGGCCACTGCTGAAGCCAATAATTTAGCCGCTCTTGCCCATTCGAAAGATATTTACGTTACAGAAATGGACAAAGTATGTAATCTTTTGTTTATTTATGATATATTTATACTACTTATAAACATTCAAAGTAATGCATGAATATAATATGTTTATTGTCTATTTTAGTGATTCTTCTCACGGTATTATGTATATATATAATCAGAATAGTAGTTATATTACTGTATAATTACATTCTAGTTTGAACTAGTTAAGCCTTATATTGATTTCAACATGTTTTAGAGCCTTCAATGGCCAAAATCAAACACTTTCTTGGCCAAATTTATTAGAAAATCGACTCAAAAGGTGACACTTTCACCTCTCCTCCTTGATTTATAGAATGCCTAGTTAGTAAGGTATAGATAGAATCCTGATTTGAATGACGATCTTGGAATTTGAGTGTTTTACAATCCTCTAATTATACTACAAAACCAAACAATCTCAACATAACCATATCTAAGGACTAACACATTTAACAATAAATTATTAAAAATTTATCATAATCTGTTAAACGGTAAAATTAATACAGTTAAATATTATATTCTCATTAAGGTTCAACACTGATTCAATTATATTTTAATTGGTTATAGTTATTCGTCTTTAAATAAAGAAATAATAATATGAAACCCGAAAAAATAACAAAATTAGAAAAGCTTGATCTTATATTAGTACATTTCCTTGTCTCTGCTTTCTTGAAGCTCTGCGGCGGGGATAAGCCCTATATGTCCCCAGAACTGCTGCAGACAGAGAGCGACAAACTCCGTGTCCAATCCATCGAGAAGTTCAAAAAGACCCGAAAGATGGGCGGGGAGGAATTCTCGTCCAACTATTTAATCCGCCTAGAGTTGGAAATAGCCCAACTCTTTGAAAGCTATCAGGCCAACAATCAAAGCAAGAATCTACTCAGTGGGGCGCGTACACCGATGGTGATTGTGGTGTTCATGATGCTGACCTACTTTGTGTCGGGTATCCTTGACGTGGTTGGATTGGACCCTGCTGCCTCACTTCTGGGCTGGTGCCTGTGGGTGCTGCTGGCGGTGCTGGGAGTCTGGGTCTATGTCAATTATAGTGGAGAATATCGGGATGTGGGGGCCTCCATTGACAGTGTGACGGAGTACCTTCTTGATAATGTAAGTCAGGTTCTGCATTATGTGACCAAGGTGTTAGTCTTTCGAGCCCTTGTTTTGATTTCATTTAAATGTCTTTCTTTTTCCAGGTATTACGACCAGCGTATATCTCACTGGCACAGAAAACTGCCCAATCTGCAGCAAATCGGGTGATACAAACAAGTTCTGGTTCGAGTAGTCACACAAAAAAGGACTAAATGTTTACATAGCGTTTACAATTCAAACACAACACACAAACAAGTCTTCAAACTCGCCACAGCCAATGAAATTGCAACATTTTTCAACACTGCTTTGTGTCGCGATTTAACTTTGTTTTTTCAGTCATTTACCACTTTTCCCTTTTTTCTTAAACTTTTAACTCATTCAAAATGTCACATGTTTATAATAAAAACAGATTAATTTGTTGCTACTATTTATACCAAAATGTCATGATAATCTGAACGCATCCATTTTTGTATAGATATAGTTTTATACTACTCCTTAAGTAGTATAGCGTATACATGCTAGTTATGTGCATATTGGTATACTCTGACATATGTCAATAATTAATTAAATTGTTGTACTTATTGTAACTATATACTTAACCACAAAAAATACAGCATGAATGCTATTTGGAGGACCAAAACTTAAATTGTTTCTAAGTTTCCTATAATTGTTGTGCCTGTTTAAAACATTATTATATTATTATCGAAACATGACTAAATTCATTCAAAACTAATGTTGCAGAACACTAATTTGTACTATCGTAAGGAACTATGTTTAATTCGACAATATGCTACAACTTGATTATACTACTTTGTAAGTAGTTTATCCGTGATTATGAGTTTCTCCCTTTACATAAAAAAATTATATGATTGTTAGAATTCTTCATACTTATTGTACATATAATATATTTATATGGTTATTCTTGAATAGATATAACTACATATCATCCAATATAGTTCTGTGAAGCTATCTGACTTATACCAACATAGTCTCCTGGATTACACATCTACCAATCGTACGTATGACTAAATCTACTTTGTAGTTACCCTGTACGTTACCCTTAAGACAACAGCCACACCGCTTGTGTTTATATTTGCCAGATTGTTTTGGAATAAAGTACAGTTTTAATGTATCTTGTCTTTTATCACTTAAATTAGTATAAGTATTTAAAATCGTTCATGTTTTTAAATAATATTAGATCATAAATAAATTAATTAATCATTGTAAAAATCCACTGTTTTAATACTATCCAGAAATTATAAAATTAAAATTCCGATCTATAATGTGATAATTTTCTTATAAATAATATAAAGGAGTTAATATTATTAATAATTGAATTAGTAGGAAAGAATTTTCTCGTGTGGCGTGTTGCGTGCAATTAATAATTTAAATGTTAGCGTTTGTGAAACTTTTCCCATTAAATCTATATTGAAAAAAGTTTGAGTAAAAACTTTTTTAAGTTGAAAATGCATTTATAACTAATTTATAAGTCTATTCAATAATTAAATTCTAAATAAAATGAAAATTTAGAATATTCTTCTAGATATATTTACTATACTTATAAATTTATTCTAGCTTGATTGCAAAACGGTTTCAGATAGTCGAAAATTGTTATTTCTGATTACAATTTTTAATTCAATAATGAATTGAGTAATATTCAATCGTTTAAAAAGACGGAATGGTACGTATGAATTTATATTGTAATTAGTTTTTGTTAATATATAGTTGTTATCCTAATTGTCTTTTTCAATTTATAATAATACAAATATTGCATAGAATTTATCTAGGTCATATAGATTTATATTTTTAGCATCTAAATGAGAGGATAACAATTTGTTAATGTCCAATATATTGGGAATGTTCCTAGATCCACGTTTTCGCTCTGTTTAAATCGTCGATTATTTTCGATGAGAACATTAATATAATTTCAGTCAATAAATTTACCATATTTTTTTACTATTTTTTAGACATTTTCGATATTTGTGATAAATTAGAAAGAAAGAAATAAAAAATTACTAACGAGATCCTACCAAAAAAGTAATGATTTAAGCACGAATATGACACTAACTGAGTTAAATTTAAAACTTCAATCAACTTCTAAAACTGTATAAACAAAACTTGGAATATATTCAAAGTTACATTTTTAGAAAACAGTAATTAGGACAAAATTAGTTTAAACAAAATCATCCTGAAGTTCTAGCGGATGACATTACTTTACATAAAATACTAATTTATGAAATCAATAATTATTAAAACATTGTCCTAATTTTTAATGACAGCTAAATCATGCAAGCACAAATAATATTTGTTTTCAGTATAATGGGTTTTGACATTTAATAATTATAAATGACAGAAATACTTTTTATTTGTTAATGCAATTTAATGTTTGTAAGAAATCTTATTCAAAATGAAATTATTTTTTATTTTCTGTGAAAATACTAAATTCAACCAATCATGTTTTTAATGTAGAACAGATTTTGAGAACAATGGACACCGCAGTTTTGAGACAATATTTAATCGCCCTTTTTTCGGCATCCTTCAACTCCATTGAATTACTTTTATAACAGATATCCAATTCCAAAATATGTTTATTTCCTCAAAGGTCCAAATGTTTTCTAACAAAAATCATTAAATGCAGAACTTATTTTCATAGAAAATCTACATCTGTTCCCTTTTTGTGTATTGAATTTCATAAAAAATATTGCCCATTGCCGACAAAAATCTTAACATGTTAGAAACCCATTTCTTTCGAAGGAATGAATGATACAATAATGGTGGAATAGCTTACGTTACTCTTTCTTTAGTGTCATAAAAACCCTATATGCAATCGATAGTATTTCATTATTTAAGCATTACATTCCACCTTAGAACTCGCATACAATAAAGAAAATGATTGTTAAAAAGTCTCCATAAGATAATTAGTCTATGTAAGCGAATATTCATAAAAAATAAATATGATGCATTGTGTGGTTTGGACTTATTTCAATTCGTATTTTGTTAATTAAAATTTTTCTTATATCCACATTTTCGCACGAAGTTTAATCATTTCAAAATACGAATTGAAAACAAGCACGATTTACAGATAACTGTTGTACCTTTGAAACGTTATGTCGTATAGATATTTATTACCGAACAAAAAGTAATATTACATCTTTAAGAATATCAAATTCGAAGAATATTGAAGTCTGTATTGCGTGCATATCTGGTTATATATTCCTATTTATATAGAAACATTATATATTTGTCTTTTTATCTATTATTTCCAAGGGCTTGCTTGTATAAATTTTCAACGACTAGGGTAACTGTTCCCTCACAAAGAATGAGGTAAATATAGAGATGGACATTTTATTACTATAATATAACTATGTTCTAATTAAATTATAAAATTATATTACCTAGAAAAACTGTTAATTCGATAAAGAATATATTCCAAATATTATAAAAAAATACTTAACAATATACAAATTTTGTATCAATTTTAAAGGCAGCAATAATCGAATTGACGGAGCCGCTATGTAATAATTGCAGCCGGAAAATCTATACAAGATTTTTATTGTTGTCAATTCGATATCAAATTTTGATTAACTAATTAATGATTTTTTTCTAAATGATTAAATCTAAATGCATATCTATACATTTATTAGTAAATATGTCTCCTGGAGCAGCATTTTAAATGTGAAAAATAATATAAAGATAAGAAGCACAAGCTGCTAAAAAACGTATATTTTTCACAAATTTTCGGAAGTAAACTTCCAGATTTTCCTGAGTTTGCAGTCTATAGAGTCGGACAGGAACGGGAATTTGAAGTAGGCATGATTGTTGACTGGGTGGGGTTTGTTCTTTCTTCTTTTCTTCTCAATGATTCTATCGATTTCGTTTTCTTGTAGTTGTTGAGGCGTAGGAGATTTTTGAAGTCATCGGTTTGTGAAGTTTTGTCGCAGTCATTAGAGCATCTCTCAAGTCGTCGTTGGAGTTCATTCATTGGTATGTTTCGCTAGTTGTGGATGGAAGAGCGGAATCAAAGTGAAAAAAGAGTGGCTTTTTAGCTTTCTTTTGGTAGAAATTGAAGGGAACTTCGCCGTTCTGGTTAATACAAAACTTGAAGTCGTGGAGGGGAAGGCTGTTGGTGCTGTCTGGGTATTTGATCTCGAAGTTGATTGAGAAGTGTTGGGAGTTGAGTGTTTCGAAAATAAGGTCGGCTTTATTTTGGAAGTTGTTAGGATGCAAGTGTCGTCAACATAACGTCTGTAGATACTGAAATTCTGGTTATTGTGTAAGGCGTTTGTTTCAAGGGTTCCCATGAAGAGGATCGCTAGGAGGCCAGAAATGTTACTGTGAGTAACCAGGCTATCTTATATGATAGGCCTTTCGAATTGAAGACGATAGGGCGTATCTTGAGTTCAGGGGTGTTTTTGTGTGTTTTGATTAAGTGGTAGAATCGTGGCATGATTGAATTGCTCGTGATGAATTTGCGTTCATATTTCTGTTCTAAGTTTGAGTTTACTTAAACATTAAGTTTGATGAACATTGTTGAATGGTTTAAGTTTGATGAACTGTTAATATAAATTGATTTATGCATAGCAAAAAATTATAATTACTCAATTAAAAAGTAGATTTCAAATATCGTGAAAATAATTATTACACGTAGGTAATCTATTTCATAAATAAAATTTGTTGTTATGAACAATATACCTAAATATATGTCTTTAATAGGTTTTCCTTTTGTTAAAAACCACATGGTTTCGGAGCCTCAATTGATGAGCTAGACAAGATAGCTGAACTACATCAATGTATTTTACCAACCGTGATAATGGCATCACTGACGATTTAAAAGATATACAACTTACGATTTGTTCAACTCCGACGATTTAGACGACTCACTACTGTCGATAGGAATGCCGGAATAATCGGTCCCGGAAATTTCGGTCCCAATATATTATTAAACTATGAAGTATATATAATATAAATAAAAATATCATACATTTTATTATAAATATGGGCCTAATAAGGTTGCGCTACTGTTTCTATATTACTCACTTATTGCTCATAACCATAACTTTCGTAACAATAACTTCCAAACAATTCAATATTGCGTAATCTCGTAATTATCGACCGATTCTATAATAATATTTATCGTGTACATAATAATAATAAAAAATACTTTATTTACGACAACACTTAATAAATATCAAAGTCGGAATATATTATTTTATTCCGTATATTTTTTTAAAATGATTATTATTAAATGTCTTTTGAGTAATTAATTACCATATGTTTCCAGATAAACCAAATAATCAATTGCTATTGTTGTACCAACCAAGAGGTCCAACATTAGCCATTGTTACCCGCTAAAAGGCATCAATGACTTCTAAAACTGTTAACAATAATATTTAATAATTTATATAACCACTACGTCTGTTACGTGGCTCATTATTTATTTTTATTTAATTTTTAGTGGTTGTTTTTATTTTATTTTTATTATATATATGTTTAAATTTTAAAAAATAATTAAAATTGAAAAAATTAAAGAACAAATTTATTTATCAATTTTTCAAATATATAAATTTACAAAGGTTTAGAAGATTTTTAAAATATTAAGTACAGTCACCATAAAAATAGACTTTGTTTTAATTGTTCTTTTTATAAATAAAGCGAAATAAATTAAGTAAATTTCTATGACAGTGACTGATGTAAAATTAATTAAGTTCAATTAAAAAATCAATAAAAATCAATAAATATTTAGAGGACAGAGACCAGAGGCTCGTTGTTCTTATACGATCAATCTTAGTTCGAAGTTCAATTCGAAGTTCAAACTGTTTCACCAATAATGTGTAAGACAAAGCAGAGATATAAAACATAAGACACGTCATACCCTATGGTAGATTGAAAAAATAATTTAATTAAATCATTCATTAATATTTTAATATGGCTGAATTTATCCGGGTTAATCCTGAACGCATTATGTACGAAAGTCTCAATTCGTTTGAGTATATCCCCGACCCACTTAAAGACTAGTTCCGCTCTTCAAGGGAAGCGTTAAAGGAAATAATTAATTTAGTGAGAAGTGACATGATACCAACAACAATGAACAATAATGCCATTCATGTAAATGTCAAAGTTTCTTTGGCCTTATTATAGTTTTTGCAGTGTAAATCAATTTATCGATTCATTAATTATTCATCGACACACTTATATCAAAATACCCGCATAATGGAGGATCCAGGATTTTTCAAAGTGGGATGACTTCTGTCTTCTCAAGGTATTCTGTAAAATAGTTACAAAACACCCCCCCCCCCCCCCCAATATGCCAGATTCCATTTTCAAAAATGGTTGTTAGATTATATAAACATTAATTTTCTGGAAAGCTATTCACTTTCATTTATTTTAATATCAGATTTGACAATAAAAATAGACATGTTACAAAATATGTTATGTATGTAATTTAATTGTATTATAAATATTGTTGAATATATTATATTAATTATATATATATCACATAATCAGCAAATTTAATAAAAGCGATAATAATATTTGCTAATATTAAAATACTTTCTAAAATGCGAACCTTAAATTCAAAATAGAGGCTTTCATATATTTTTACCCTTATATTTTATCATTCTTCTTACAGTAAACACACTACTATATTTAATTAATCTTACCTTCAGTAACCGTATGTTTATCTAGTCTAACTTCATATTTTGTGAAAAGACGCAGCTTGCCAGAAAATGTAGTGCTATATAGATTTGGCTCCACCCACTCCATTCTTTTTTCTTTCTCGTTTCTTTTCTGGCTCCTTTTTCTTAATCGTACACGATTTCAAATCAGTCGACCAACAGCATTCAGTTTCTCCCGGCTATCGCTATCCACTCAGCTTTCATCTTCCCATTTGATCCCACATCTTTCAATGCATTATTTAACAAACCCTTTCTCATTGCATATTCCGTCACAAGTACTTCTTTTTTCGATTCTATAAACACTGGTGCCTTTGTCATTGTCACTATAATAATATATATAAAATAATTATAAATCAATGAAATTAGTTGAGTTTACAGTATTTTATGGATTTAGATTTGTTGTAGCACGACAGTAGACATCAATTTTTATCGAATTTATGCGAAATAAAATAAACTTAAGAAAAGTTGGTGAAACGCATTTTTAGAATGTTAGCAAGTTTGTCGTAGAGTTTATGCATAAGTTAAACGGATCCGACTCAGTTCTTAAATTCTCAACACAAATTCTCACTCAGTGCTATCATAAATTGTTTTAATGTTTATATGCGCTCAACGACCAACTAAAAATAATTATATGAAGTTGTAAATATATTAAAATATATTCAAATGTACAAATGAACAAATGTCGAATGTCGAGCAGTGAATTTAAATTGAATTTGTCTGTCCTTTATCCTGACAACTGCTAAAAAAAAGTTTGGGAATGAGGTCTCGTACAGTAGTGTATCATGTCATACAGATAAAATCTTAAAATAAATAGATGCTTAGAGTTAGCTAAATCAAACAACGGCTCTTAAAAATACAGCAGAGCAATATTTTTATTTTAATTTTTACCTACCAGAGCTTACATTAATTTATTTGTACAAATTAGCGCATGATCCAAAAGTATTTTAACTATTTAAATTAAAAATATGTTTATAGGAAATTTTATTGTGTACAAATTGGATAAATATTATAATATAATATAAATGTCATCTAACGTCAAAGTGTTACCCACTAGATTAAATGCAGTCCTCAATACGTTTTGGGAAGTTTCCTTTTTTATTGTGAATTCCACGATAAAAATTATCAAAATTAAAAGTGCAAACATATGTAAACAGCGTTATGAAACAAGCATAAATAAATTCTATAAATGTCGTAGCTTAGACCATTTGAAATCATAGACATTGAACCATTTATAGATGTGTAGATAACATTTATAATAACTAAATGTATTGTATGCAATAAAAAATACTTGAAAATGTTATAATATTTTTAGCAAAATTAGGCTAAATACTTTTGGACCACGCTATATATATATATACCTATACAGGGTTGACGACAATTCCATATATCTGTGTGAAATGATGTGTGAACCGTATACGAGACGGTCTGTGAGATATATTCCTGACAGAAGGTCGATTGACCTAATTCCGGTTAATATATATTTATCTTCTTTATAGATGAGTGCAGGATTTTTATAATTTGTTAAATGGTGCATCGTAAATTATGGATCGAGTTTATAAAAAAATAAAACTCTTGTTTGTGCTCTAAGTAATTGCAATGTAAGCATTACTTTGTACTCGAGCGAAATCAATATTTTACTTTCACAAGTGGAAATTAAGTTAACTATTATGATTAAATATGTACAACCAATAATATAGACTTGATCTATGACAAAATAATCATCTCTTATCCAATAAAATTTGCCTTGAAAAGTATAAGGCTCAACAAAATGTTATTAAGGTTCACTTTGAAGTTTATTTTTTCTCTTTATACCAACTGAACTCTCGATCAGAAGAATGAAAGCCGTTCTGTTTCTTTTGTTATGTCTTGCTATGATGCTGGGCTCGCAATCTCTATCAATTAGGGTAAGTCAACCCGTATAAACGGATACCTATAAAATAATACAGGAGGTTCCAAGTTTACATTATTCAATATAAATATGTGTAATGATAATCAAAACATTTTATTATTACAATTTTATCATATAAAATGTATTAAATTAAAAAATATCTATAATAATATCTAAATAATATGTAACTAAATTTAAAATAATTATTACTGCATAAAATACTAACAATTTAAAGTTTCGAAATGTAATCCAACTTTCATATTATTTTGTTTAATTTTTACAACAATTCATATGCTTCTCTGAGTTAAATTCTTTAGATTCTGCTAATACGACTTTTGAGGTTTAATCTAAATATGGTTTACATTTATTAGTATACCTCTCTCCTAATTGTTATGTTTCTTTTATTTATTGTTTTAAATATTACAAATTTTACTAATATTTTAATAATAAATAACCGTACGCATACTTATAAAAAGATGATGATTAAAAATCCATAAATTGTTAGGGGGTGTTTTTAATTTATATATTGTTACTGCTTTTTATAACATCGATCGATATTAAAAAATTAATTAATTTATAGATCCTGTGTGAAATATCTCTGGACTGTTTAAATTAAATTAAATGGCAATTAAATATATTAAGGCTATAATAACGTCAGAATGAATGACAAACAGCTAGTAAATATAACTCATTCTCTTCATATAATGAAGTCTCTGAGTTGTTTTCACATAAATGATCGACCATTCCATTTTTATTAGAATGAATTATTTCATTTTCCCACAAATACACCTATAAAGAAAATCTAACTATACTGGGTTAAATGTTTTTGAAATGTGGTTGAACAGTCTTTTTTCACCTAAATCTATAATATAAGGTGTTGGATTGTGTTTTTAATGTCTACACCAATTAAGAGATTCAACCCTTTCCTATTTTGTATAATAAGGCACACTCTATACGCCAAGAAAACCTTCGTCAAAGAACAATTTAGATAAAAGCTAAATCATTTCTGAAAATTAAGTAATCTAATTTTGATTTGTTACATTTGGCAGTTGCGATAATATTTGTTTTACTTACTGAATTATCTACCGAAATGTTTCCAAATTTGCTTTTCTTGTTTAAAAGTAAAATATATATTATTTTAATTATTGATTAAATTAATTATTTGTTTTACTTACTGAATTATCTACCGAAATGTTTCAAAATTCGCTTTTCTTGTTTAAAAGTAAAATATATATTATTTTAATTATTGATTACAATATTCAATCTTATTCTGAAGTTTTAAATTGAACTTTCAAGGAATGTGAAAAAGTTTTTATTTCTCTCGAGTATCTCATATAATATCAATATTACTATGGTTTCCAAATAATTTCATAACTTTATCAATAGAACGTTTTGTTTTATATATAATATCAGCGTTGACCTAATTATAATTTTCACAGTTTACGTCTAACAAAATTTTAACATTTTCTTTTACAAGTTAATATAACGGAAAATTTTGGTCACGGAATAGGTTGGATTTCAGGGCCGTACCTAGACTTTTTTCAGTGTAGGGCAAGATTTTACAAAAAGGCGCCAAAACTAAATTGCATTTATATATGCTAAATTTATAACGGTGCCATAAATAGAAGGGGCGCCAAAAAGCGAAAATTATGCGGGAGCTCGGGGGGGGGGCGCAACTGCTAGGTTCAGCCCTGCATGAATTTTATGTCTTAACTTTGCATTTCGAAATGTAATACATTTACTTTAATTATCATTCGGTTAAAGTAACATGATAGAATTTTTTTCAATTGAACAGTGTTTAAGTTTTTTACATAGCTTTTAATTAAGTTTTTATAATTAAGAAATACAATATGCTGTTTAGGATTTAATTTATATAATATTTGTAATTATCCAAAATTTCCCATTTTAATTTGTAGATTATAATATAAATTGTTTATACATCAAACAAAATTAAATATTTAACTTTTTAATCTTCATATCAGCGTATTTTATGCATATAATTAATGTCAATATATTTGGTCGAGCGCGTATCATTCTATTCGTTTATTTATTTTCATATTATATAAACTATTCGAAATTTTAATTATATATATATATTTATTATAAAATATATTACTATATAAGAGTATTATAATTTTCTTTTTTGTATATTTGTAGTTAGTTGACTTTAAGAGAATTGGAAATAAACTTTTAAAATTTAGTTGACGTAAATAATAGTTGACAATAAACATGTCTCCAATTTTCAGAAAATATTATAGATTACAAAATAAAAATAGTTATATCAGATGTTGTAGCTTCCTTTAATTGGAAAAATTAAAAATATTAGCTTTTGATCTAACCAAAAATGTTTCCTTCATAAATATTCTTACATTACGAAGTCTAGGAACATCTTTACATAAACCTTTTAGCAATGATATCTAATGTAATCTCTACTGAATATGATTTTAATGCACAAACTAATAGTAGGCGGCAATCAATAATTTAACACAGATATTTGATAGATATGCCTAGTCTATGAAAGTTAAGATACTTATTTAAATAAATAAATTAATATCGTATTATAGCATAACATGAAAAATATATTGCATATTTTCAATCTGCGTAGTTTTTATTTAATATATTAAAAATTAAACTGAAAATTTTTTGTAGTCAATTTCTTTATGTCTTTCTAAACATGACAGTTATTCAAAAATCGTTTTAGTAGATATCATTTTATATTGTTAGAGCAAATAAATAGAAATATTTAAACAAAATTTTCTTCAAAAACTCAATTCAACATTTAACATAGACCGCTTCTAATTGATATATCACCTCAAAATCGAATCTATATGTAAATTAACTTTTGCATTCTTAATATATACAGCTTCTTTTAACCAAAATCATTTATTCCTTGTCCAACTCATTGTCTGGAATAGATTTATCAACTTTCTTTTTCGTGTTGTACTAACTGTTTAAGTCAGAAAACGACTCTTGGGACTATTTTCTTTAACGAGTTCATTTTATATTATTGTGTTAAATATCGTAGAGTTGTGTAAACGAGTACCTCCTAATTTTATTTCAAAACACAACAGATATTCACAAACTTATGTGGAAACTTCTGCGAGCTACAGTGTATGTAAGTTTATTAATTAAAAAAGGCTGACAACGAGAAAATATTCATTTTTATGCAAGCAGAGTTACATTGTCCCACGCTGAATGGTCTTTTCAGAATTGGTTTGATTTGTTCATTAATACTTTCTTTATACGTTGAGGAATATCTCGACAAAGAAATGCTTTTTAGTCGTGCAACTTTAATTATATGTTCAATATAATTCAAGATTGTTCAATAATATCTGAAAATATTGTACAACTGATGAACAGATTAAAAAATTACTCACATTTTAATCGCAAAACTATTTGAAAAAATTAGTATCGATATGAGTATTAAATGTAGATAACAATTACAAATAAATATGTCAATATCAAACTGAGACTTTATTTCTTTTTTTTTCGTGTATAAATTAATATATATAGTTCATACATAATAATAATACAAGATAAATACAATAATAATGTTAACAAAAATCCCTCTATATGATATAAAATAAACAGCAAGAAATATATTAAATTTTGAAGCAATACAAAAAGTTTTTAGTTTAATTAATTATTGGTATATTAGTAGTTCAGTTTATAGCTCGGAGCCTTTTAATTGAATTTTTATTGAATTTTTATTATGCGCCTCTTTGATGCGCTCCACCATGGCCATATTTATAGATAGTTCATTTAAAATTTATATGTAGAAAAGTATTTTTAGTTACTTTTCAAACTTTTCGGAACATTTCGTTAAAATAATGGGCAAGGTTATAAATAAAACAGAGGCGTAAGTAGATAATAGCAAGCAGTGTTCCGTCAAGTTATCTAATTATTCCAAAGAATTGATCCCCCCTTTTCAAAGTTTTACTTTTTGCTTGCTTGAACAAAAGGAAAAAATATTATGACAGATTTATACCACCAATTTGACAGATTTATGGGAAAATGAAGTTATATAAAATAAAACGATCAATTCAGTTTTCAGTACATATATTAAGAATTTAAAATTATTAGATACATTTTTAAGTATGTTTTTATGCCTCAATTATAATCTGTCCCTGTTTATTTCAAATAGGTACATCAAATATTTATCATACGAAAGTTATTTATAGTATAGGAGAAGTATTTCGAAACATATTTCCTACAAATTTTTTAAATTTTCGTTAATTCAGTAAAATTGATTATCAATATAGCAATCCCTGAAATAAAATTAATAATATTAGACTACAATAATACATTATTCCTTTTTATTAAAAATGACTATGTAGAAATTTAAATATTCTATTATATTTTTCTAACAATATTTGAATAGAATAGAAATACATAATTAAATTTATTAAACTTTTACTTTATTAAAGAAATAAGGAATACTTCAATGCTTATGTCTTTCTCAATGTAATATGTCATTGAGTTTATAGACATCACTTATATAGTCAATCAGACAAGCGACAAGGAGCCAAAAAAATCACTGGACCTTTTTTTGGGATAAATATTTAGCTTTTTGATGGATTCCTATATGTAAATTTCATGTGCTGATTTCAAATCCGTTGGATACCACTGTCAGTCAATCTTGGTCAATTTTTCCGTATAATCAACTGATGACGTCATCAAATTTGTAACAAATCACTTTATTACCGAAGATTATTAAAATTTGTCACGGTTACCTATGTCATTGCATATCAGCAGTAGGCAAATGAAATCTATGGATTTTGATAAATCGGTTACCTTTATTATAAAAGCTTGCATTTTGGTTTAAATAAGAAGTGTTTATTTTTAAAGAATGCAAAAACAAAAAAACTTGTGTACATATATGAATATATGAAACAAGTTCTATGCGATATTTAAATATTTTCCGTTCAGGTTTCACAATGAATCTAAGGTGTTCCGTCCTCTTCCCTAGAGCCTTTGCCATTCGATGGTCTGTGAACAATGGCATCTGTTCTGTTAGAAACTGTAGTAGTATATCTTTACTGGCAAAGTTATTGTGGCCACCTTGTAACAGTTGCCGAAAGATACTTCTACGTCACGTAGTCAGATCATGGGCCAGGAGATAATAGAAGTCAAACTGCTGTGACACCGAACGCGAGGAAAGAAAATTTTTCGTAATCATGGCTGTCACATTTCTTTCAAGTTCTCAATAAAGGAGAAACAGTGGATTCAGATTTTTACATCAACTTCATACAACAAATGCAAACTTTCTATGCGACCTTGAATCTTACACTTCTTTTAATTAGAACTTTCGTTACATTCACATTGCTCGTTTACATATAACCCACATTCCTTCGCACTGAAGCTAGTCTTGGCCGCACTTACTTTGCCAGTAAAGAGGAACTCCAGCAGTTTAAAGCAGAAAAATGCCATCGTTTACAAACCAACCAATTTTGGGGTCTAGCGAAGATGACGGAACACCTTAGACTCATTGTGGAACAGAATGGGAATTATGTAAATATCGCATAGAACTTATTTCATATATTCATGTTTATACACTTGAAGTTTTTGTTTGCAATATTTATTTAAACCTCAAAATGCAAGTATTTATAATAAAAGCAATCGATTTATTAATATGCATAGATTTGTTTATTGGAAGTTAATAATAAATATGATATCTGTGTTCAAAAACATACCTATTGATAGCGCTATATCCTTTTTAGCCACAGACATATATGCACTGAATTCAAATCTGTTACTTTATTTATAAAATATTCTTTCTAGAAATTGTATGATCTCCCTATAGCATACGTCCTCACTCCGATTGTAAGCGTTATATCTATAGATAGCTCCTTCCATCCTCTATAGTTCAATGACTATTTATACGTATTAGATGTAATATTATTGATGATGCATGTTCAGTTTTATGGACTGTAAATGACCTTCTTCACCTGCGAAAGTGGCCTATTTTATCAAAGCTGTATTAGCAATAGTCGAATGATATTTGGAAACAACTCAAGTTTTGGATACCTACAGTATTTTCTCTATATTTGAGCTCAGCCTCAAATATGGCTTGAGGCTCTAAAATAATGTATACTTTAACTGAAGAAACGCCATTGACAAAACAAAATGATGATCTTAATGTAACATCAAATAAATAAAAAATATATTTTGCTTGATTGTTAAACGATTGAAATTTTATAAGATTTCTGATCAGAAAGAATTTATTTTTATATGACCTGATTCGCAAACATTATTACTTGAAAAAGACTCACATGTTCACAGTAAAAAAGTTTACATCACGAAGAACAAGTCGTCCTAACAGTCTACAATATTATCGATGTAGTC
>JAUZNC010015238.1:0-27967 GCA_034780395.1 Vannuccia rotundouncinata | reverse complement strand
CCCCCACCCCCACTTCTACCCATGTTGTTATTCATGTTGATGACAGCCTTCTCGCAGTGAACCTTTGGGAGAATTCTACTGCTCCACGACTGCGACGATGGGGTATACTATGATAGCGGGTAATCCTCATGTCGAACCACTCGACCGTCTCGATGATCCAGTTGGAGCCATTCTGAATAAATTTAAAGACCCGACTCAGAAACCCAGCGATATCATCGTCTAAGAACGAGTTACTAGTAACAAACAACCATGGCTGGAAGTGAGAAGAATTGAGCGCTATTTGGATCTATTTGTAGAATCTTTAGAACAAGAACGGGCTGGACTTATCACTCTATACATCCATTGCGTCAAATTCCATCATTAAATTTAAATCCAGTTATTATATTGACATCTCACTGAAATTATCAGTCAAATACAATCAATAATTTTGATAGACGAAGATATTGCAGAAGTAAAGAATATTCTTGACATTTAATACTTTCTGATACACATTAAGACAATACTAAAATATATTTAGTTTGGACACCGTACTTGGTTCATCAATATCCCGGTTGGAAAATTTAACTAAATACTTAATTTTCATTTCAAAGTGCATACTAAACAGGGATGGCCAAAAGTATCCATCAAAATTAAATTTGTAATATGAAATGCACAAATCTTTGATTTAAATAAAATTTATATTTATAAATATAGGTATTTATAGATATAGACATTTGTTTGAAAAAATATGCAAATTATATATCAATCTTTATACTAAGCAAATTTGCTCAGATATCAATATTACAAATAGGCTAGTCGATTTAGCCCATAAAAATGAATTGTAACACGTAACTAATTGCAAGAAAAATAATTTTTATTCCAATCGATAGCAAATTGTATGAAGAATAACATATTAAAAATCAACGGATATAGTAACATTGTTAATTTTTAATTTTTCTGACATAATAAAATATTATTTTGTTAAAAATATTTTCAAATCAATAAAATAATTTTACTATTCAAAATTATTGATAGCTATAAGCAATGACTTATATATTATTTATCTAGACCGGCAAACTGACCAATATTCAATAGTAATAAACGTCCGTGGAGGAATATATCTATATCGATAATCAATACGAAATTCACGGGAGTTATTATTGCATTTCAATTTTATACGGTATTAGTTTCGTTTTAAAGATGAATTAAATCAAATATTTAATGATCAAAATCTTATTAAAATATATAATATTGATTGAATTCCCTCTTTAATACGAAACTAATACTGTATATAATTTAAATTCGCTCAAGACGATTTTTAATCAGTTTGCCGGTCTAGATAATTAATATATTCATTTTAAGGTTTTCAAAGCACAGTATTGCAACAGCAAACACCCGCCCCTTGTTATACTAACGTTACGAACGTACATACAAGGCCTCCCCCCCCCCCCAATGGCTATATGTAAGTTGTAATAACCATAGATATTACTATATTATTATAGTTTATTCATTAATACAGTGTTTCTAATCAATACATTTACATTATATTGAATTCCACTATATCAAATGCATCAAACCATATAGATATATAATGTCTATGATCAAGTGTTACAATATTTAAATGCTTAATTCGCAATGTTAATATATATATTGATTTTTGTTAATTTTTGATGTATAAAATTTGCTATTGATAGGTATAAAATTAATTTTTGTTGCAATTAGTTTCAGCTCAAAAGTTAAATCGACTAGCCCAAAATATAATAATATCTATGACAAATATAAATAAATTGCGAATTATTTATCAATTACTATAGCACATTCAAATTATTCACTATATAGTATAATTATAATATTCCAATATTTGAATTCATGTCCTTTAAATGCAGTATGATTCTTTTTAAAGATAATTAAGAAAATTAAAATTCAAATAATTTTCTGCGAAGCGACGACTTTCTTATGCAATGTTAAAGAATTTTTTACAGCTTTAAATTACTCCTGAAACAGAATTGCAATAAATATTACAGACAATTAGGCATCTTATAATGAACATAGAAAAAGAAAAACATAGTGACGAATTTTTACTTTCAGAACTTGAAATGCGACAAGCAAGTCAATCCAATGTATATTTTTATAAACAACCTTTGAATAGCAATAATTCAATGATAAGTAATCAACTTAACTATTACCAATCCGATTCTGAAGAATCCGACACAGATTCCTCAAATTCTATTCACAGCGTTATTGCTAATGAAGATTCTGATTCTCGCGTCAATGAAGTACCATGCATTGAAAATATTGTTTTTAATGAAAATTTTTCATCAAATAATGGAAAATCACATTGCATATATCAATATCACGAGAGTTCTCCAAACAGTATGGAAAAAAATATAAATATAGATGATGAGGATGTATTTGTTAATATTAACAATGATATTCCAAGAGTTATAATTTCAAATGTGTCCAACAGTGGAAATGATTTGGAAACTCAAGTTTTCATGACATCAATTGACAATGCCATTGTAAAAGAAAAATTGCTACAACAAAATCGTATGTTTCAATGTGAAGAATGCCAACACATACAAAGTATACCGCAACATTTCTTTGAAAATTTGGAAAACGCATACAATCAATGTGGTAGTACAAAAAATTTTGATAGCACTAATGAAACTATAGGAGAAACATCTATTGCTGGTGATAATATTACAATTGGAAAAATAAACAATTTAAGAGAATATCAAAGTAGTCAATCAGACGATTATAAATTAGATAATGTGGACACATCCCTCGAATCTGTTTCTGAAAGATCGGTTGAAACTATTATACAGGAAGACTTTAGAACTGAATCACAAGAAGCCGTTGACATCTCCCCAATTACTTCTCGACCTCAATCTAGAAATGAGGAAATATCGAGAGACCAAGAAGCTGAGCAAATTTCTGATTCCCCTATTCAAATGAATGATATCACAACTGCAGACAACGTTGAAACGGATCATTCTTCTTCTAAAGGAACGCCTACACATGATTTCTCTGAGGAAGAACTTAAAACAGAAAACAGCGATTGTTTACTGCACGAAAATATGGATGGTAAACAATCGTCCTGTTCTGGTGATGGTATAGTCGAATACGAAAATGTGGATGGCAAACAATCGGCTTGTTCTGGTGATGGTGTAGTCGAATACGAAAATGTGGATGGCAAACAATCGGCTTGTTCTGGTGATGGTGTAGTCGAATACGAAAATATCGAGAGCGCTGTCGAAAAGGATTTAGAGTGTAATTTCGGAGAGGAAGAAATAGACAGCCCTCTTCAACAGAATATTGAGTGCAATCTAATAAACGAAAAAATTGATATTACTCCTGCACCTGACACGGAGTTATCGATTGGTACGCAAGATGTGGACAATTTAACAATTCAACAAGTAAGTTAACTAACTAGTGGTATTAATATTTATAATGTGTAAAGTGGTTTTCATTACTATTTCATATTCATTGTAGGCAAGTTTTGTTGACATTTTTGATACGGAACCAATGCATCCGATTGATGCTACGGAAGCCACTATAACCTATTCCACCGAAACTACAACAAAACACAGGGAATTCTCCCACATACCAGAAATTGTGCCAAATGAAAAAAAACTCAATAAGTCCGATCCTCCGCAACAACTAACGGTAACAAATGCGTCTGAAACCCTAAAATTGTTGAGATTTCTAGGAGAATTTCGTGTCAAGAAAAACCAACCTATCAGTAAAAGAGAGCTTCCTCCAAAAGATAGTTCCACAAAGACGAAAAAGGACTCTAAATCACACCATAAAAAGATTGAAACTGCCCGTGTGTCGCATGACCAAATGCCATATCATGCATTCAAAAAATCTGCTGTTGTTGACTGTAACGTTGACTGTGGAGGGGGCGATTTCACAGAAACCTCCAAGACTACAACTACCAATATAGTAACAGATCCTCCTAAGACCGTTTCCAAATACTCCAAGACTATTCAACCTGCTCCTTTTCAGGCTGACTTTAAGCGAACAATTTTCCTCAACCCTTATGACGAAATTGTGAAAGCCCATCGGAACAATTCAGACCGCCGCATACGATCGGCAGAAGCAAAACAAAGCTGCAAGATAACAGTGCTGGGCCCCTTCACCCAGGACAGCAATACCAAGGCTCCACAAAGAATGTTTAGGTTGAATAATGAAGTTTATCAGTGTTCAGTCGAGACCGCTACTGAAGTTGGAATGGAAAGGTGTATCAATTTCTTGAAGGATACATTTCCCGACTCTTTTATTAGAAATAGATTTTGTCCCAGCAACACATAATAAGAATTAATGCGGAACTTCAGCGGTCGCCGCGTACTACTGCTTTTTCGCAGTATATTTGAGTGACTTTTTAGTTTTAAAATATGACGATTGTTCGGTTAATTATGTCTTTTAGTTTGCAAAAATAAATGTACTAAACATTTGCTGCATCAAATTATGATTGCTTTTTTGGACGGTTCTTTTTGTATTTTAAAATGAAAATATTTATGTTTTAACATATATTGAACGGAAATTATAAAGATTGTGAGACGTTAAATATAATTTTTATAAAAAAAATTCACCAAAAAGAATATCAGTTTAATTTTTAAAAAGCTCTTTGAAAGATATCTTCTGCGAATTAAAAAAAAGTTTAATATATAATTGATGAAAAAACTAGCTTTATATTATAAAAAATGTAGTATTGAAAATATTTCTATGGAATATATACATACATTTTTTTCATGGTTTTAGCCCATTGAAAATTGTTATCTAAATTAATTATATAATCATATCTCATTGGCCACAGAAATAAAAAGATTACGTTATATTATTTTTACAAATCTAAGTTATGATTTCATTTTTTAAAATATTTTAAATTTTCACAATAAAGGAACTAAACATAAAAGCGTATATATACGTATTTAAATTTCATTGAAGTAAACTCGAAAATCCGGATAAAATAGAATATAAAACCAAGTATTAAATATATTCTACATAATACAGATTAAATTGTATTACAATTTGTAACTCTGACGTTTTATTTTCCTGCCACTAAATATCATTTGAAGTTTTATTTGAACGCTACATTAGCTGAAAAATAAAACGTCAAAGCTCAATAATTGTAATACTGACCCCAGCTCATCCTTTAAATTAATTCGTAAATTTTTATCTATGCAATTTTTCTTTCATGATGTTCATGGAATTAAGAAATAAAACAATAGATTCTTTAGAATAACAAACAGACTAAATGTTCTTTAGGTAGGTATATATATGAAATTATATATACAATACTGGCTATCAACTAATATCTTCTTATACCTTTTAGGGCGTTATGTTTTTAAGGTCCCGAAAGCCGAAGGCAATTAGGGATTTAAGCATAACAACCTCCGTAAATTTATAGATTATACCTCATTTCTATTTCTTGTGGCTTATTATTTTCCGGGAGTTACTTGCAGTAATCGATATTAGATTCAAATTCAAAATATTATTGAATTTTATGAAAAATATAAATTTATTAATAATAATGGCTTTGAAAAGATTACCTACTGGATTTTAGCCATATATATTGTATATTATATATATATATAACTAGATTGGACATCTAAAATATATCTATACTAAAGTATGTTGCATCGCGTGTATGGCAAATCCAGAGTTGTGATTGGTTAAATAATTTGAAAATAACTTTAACAGAATATTTATAATTAATTGATACATATAAACAATTATTAAATTTAATAGTACTACAGATAAATATTTAATTAATACATATAAGGGGTCCCGGAAAAATTAATAGTCGGACATATTAGCGTCGGACGACGTTAGGGTGGGTATGTGGTTTGGCGGCCCGACGCTAATTTGTGCTTAAATTGTCCGCACTTCGTTTTATCATATCCCTTGTTTTATAAGGTAATGAACATACTGTATTTGATTACTATATAAATATAGAGATAAATAATTTAAGATTTATGGTAAAACTTTTTGCATAAAAACTTACAATTGTGTGTATATATAGCTACTAACTATAGTCTATATATATATAGACTAAACTGTATAATTTATTTTTGGTCATATTAAAGGCATACAAAATGCAATTCGACATTAAGCTGGGGTGGGTAGGTAGTTTTTGTCTTAACGTCGTCCGAGGCTAATATGTCCAACTATTAATTTTTCTGGGACCCCTAAGCAAATATAATTATTGAATTTAATATTATTGAATTTTTGACAGGATCGACAGAAACCGATACTAAGTGACAACAATCAGCTAGATTACCAATCTAGTTAAACTTAAACAAAGATAGTATATTTTAGCAAATTAAATTAGATTCTTAAAAGTTGCTTATAATATATTAAAAAAATCCTTGATTTCCGACCACCTGGAAATTTTAATTTGATTTAAAATCAGTGCGTAATGTGAATGTATAGATCCAGGCCGAAGTGAAAAATTTGCGATCTAAAATGGTGCAAACCGTCAATGCTGGAATTATTACTATTATATAGATACAAAATATTTTAAAAATCATAAATAGATATAGATATATTTTTGTATTAACTGTATAATAACTTTTTGGGTATAGCACTTATATTTGAATATCTATTTCATAATAATTCAAACAATAATTATATACGTTATACTTTATACTTTATATCGATATGAATTCCTATTGAATTGCATTATTAAAAGAATTAAATTTATTATTAGTAAACATGATTTTTTTATTTTCAATCTATAATTTGGATAGGTTTATTCAATAAAATTAATCATTAACTCAATCTGTGTAAAAAATTTAATCAAGAAAATTGTCATCTGTTTTAATGTCTGTTCCTGAAAGCATACTGAATGACTATTTATGGCTTTTATATTTTCAATGATAACTTGTATTCTACATTTTAAGTGACGAAATTAGAAATTTTACTCAAAACATTAATAATAATAAATAAGAAACAAATTAGAATGATTTTAAATAACATATAAGAATGTTATAAAAATTTACTGCCATTAAAATTGAATTGGAAATTGGACACATATTACTTACTGATGCTCGAGATATTGAAAGCTATTAATTAACAGGCTTTACAGTTCCGTTATTTGAATTAATAATAAAAGGCTTACCTTATCACGGTCGTAACCTTTGTTATTTAAAAAATGGAATTTCTCTCTATATATAATGTGTTGTATAATATATCTACAGCTGATGTTAATCAATAAGTTTCTAACCATAGTTTTAAAAAAGTTCTAAATTTGTATTATTATTGTGTATTATATATAAACAAATAAAAAACAATGGATATACAATAGATGAACAGTTCGTGTTCAAAAGTACAAAATAAATTACAATTAAATTAATCCATATATATATGTGTTCTTCAAGAACTGTAACAACACGCAAAAATTTAAATTATAATCCAGATTTCAAAGAATTGCAAGATATATGTTAGGATCGAGTTACACTTTTACAAAAATCTTCAATTCGTTGTTTTAGATCATGAGCAGTAATACATCTAGAAACTTTTTATCCAAGCAATTACGAACTGTTACTGCGTTATCGAGATAAGGGTAATTCTACATAAACCATCGAGGCATCTCCAAATCATTTAGGATTGGAATCAATTTTTCCTTTAGCATACATAAATAAGATCTTTCTATAACGTTACCATCGAAGAAATATGGGCTAATGAGATGGTAGTCCCCAATCTGCAACACCAAAAGCATATATGCATTTATCTTTGGAGCGCAAATTGTTGCTCCGAACCGGTGAAGCAATGCGGATTTTCCTGATACCAATATTGAGCATTTTGTTTATTAACTTCTCCATTTGAATAAAAAAATTTACTTCATCTGAGAAGAACACATCATTTAAAAATTGAGGATTTTCTTCTATCTTTTCATGAAACACAAAACACATTTCCATTCTGCGATCACGATTGGCTTCATCTTGAAGACGTTGCAATAGCTTTTTTAAATAAATATTATTATGTATTACGTATAATGCATATATATATATAAATTTTCTATGGTTCTGTATTTAATATAGGACACCTTGTTAAGTAATAATAGTTAATATATTTTATTTTAAAATTTTAATTATTTATAATTGTTTTTATCTTAAAATAAATATGGAGTAACCTTTTAGCGAAATTTTC
Organism: Vannuccia rotundouncinata; assembly: GCA_034780395.1. Taxonomy (NCBI): domain Eukaryota; kingdom Metazoa; phylum Platyhelminthes; order Proseriata; family Coelogynoporidae; genus Vannuccia; species Vannuccia rotundouncinata. Next base: position 19,831 of record JAUZNC010015238.1, on the reverse strand, counting down.
AATTTCAGTTAAAATAGATTGTTAAGGCTTTAGTAATAAGTCACATTTCGGACGATAGTAAGTTTCCAATTAAAGTTTTTATCTATTTATGTCTATTTAGAGTATTATAATTTAATTTCAAAATTAGCGTATAATGAGACTGGCAATTACTGAAATTAAATATATCACTGATATTTTCGGCACAATTAATTCTTTTCACATTTAATATAATTATATTCACAGGGTTGGGAATTTTCGTTGATTTCGAATAAAAATAATATTTTCTCAATTTTTCTTTAGCAGGGTTAAAATGTGTGAGACCTATTTTTTGATGCCATTGATTTGATGCAAAAAAATCAGGTACTGAAAATCAAAAAATTAATCAGACATCTAAATATTTTTTTTAGAAGCTATATTAATATGCTTGAATTATATATAAATTAATTTATCAAAATGGGTTTTGTACTGCATATTTGACTTTGAATATTAAATAATATTGGATTTGAATAAATCACTTCCATAATATTTATATGATGGAAATCATATTGGAAAATCATGGAATTTTGAAAATTAGAATAAATTGTCTTATAATTTTTGTAAATCAGTAAAGTTCTTAAAAAGTTATGGAACAATGTTGTGCACATTTTACCAATTTGCGCTTATTACTAATATGCAATGCTAAAATTACTGAATTTTTGTGAATTTGTGTTAAATTAAAAATAATAATTCTATTACAAATAACTAATATATGTATATGGATAATGAACTGTGTGTTGAATTAAAAATAATAATTCTATTCCAAATAACTAATATATGTATATGGATAATGAACTGTGTGTTGAATTAAAAATAATAATTCTATTCCAAATAACTAATATATGTATATGGATATATTTTTGTTGTTCTTGCTTTTATTATTAATTTTATTAAATAATTTAGACATGACTGTTGTGAATTCAACTGCTTTTATATTATGTTGAATTAAAAAAATAATAATTCTATTAAAAATAGTAAATCAAAAATATTATTGTTTAAGTATTAAAAATTTTATCATTAAGTGTTTAGATTTTTATATAAATTTGTTCAAAAAGGATTTAAATAATTTTTTTTGAAAATTATTTGTAATTTTTGCAGTGTATATTAGTAATAAGTGCAGATTGCTTAAATTATTATTATGATTTATACTATATTACCATACATTTAACAGGGTTCATAACAGTCAGGAAATTTGAGATTGTGTCAGGGAAAAACAATTTTTGACAGCTAATTTTTTTGGTGACTGATACATTTTTTATAAGCACAAAAATGAAGTATGTTCTCTTTTTATGAGCAAGTGTAAAAAATTATTTGGACCAATTCACATTTATGTTAATTCACATATTACATATTAAAATTAATTGTTACTCAAAAAAATTTGTGCTCTTCACATTTTTTTTGGTTATATGACTATCTATTTTATATTACAGGTGCAATGCAACAAGTAATATTTTTTACTGTATTATGAAAAATAATCTTAATTTTTTGCGCTATTGTGAGTGATACTTTGCTTGCTCTGCTCACTTTTGAGGTGTCCTAGGGGTTCAATAAATTTTCCTGAAATTATTTTAAATCAGGCATGGTTTTTTTCCGTATTTTTTGAGGTGAAATGGATCGTTTTTCAGAATCATCCTAAAAACTCGAAAATTTAAAAATCTTTTAAATATTGAACTTATCATCATTTTTACTTATTATCAATATATTTTTCTAATAATATTTGTTGTTCAGTATCTTTATACAAACACATGTTGTATAGTGATTTATATTTGTTGTTCACTAACTTGTTTATATAGGCATTATTGGTTTGCTAAAATATGGTTGTTGTCACCTGCAATAAGTTCACAATATCATACATATTTCAATATTTTCTCATTCATATTGCAATAATCTTTCCTCAAAGTTTGTGGAGCAAAAACAATGGGCACCCTGAAAATAGTCTTGGGACAAAACTTTGTTAATATATTTAATATAGAAATAAACATTTTAGGTTAAATTTGCAATTTTTGAATATAATATGTTGAACAATAGGTTGTCTGTTACTAGCCATGATTTCATCCACATGGTTACTATGCTTCTGGAAAAGTCAGCAAATTTTGTTTCACTAGACTATGTCAAAATAAATTTTCTGTTTTACATATTCAGATACATAAAAAAATGTTGTACAAAAATTTAAAAAATATATTTATTTTGTAAATTTTATCAATTTAAAACAAAGTTTAAGATTTTTTTCTGGCTATTAATAACTACATTTATAATAAATCTTAATATATTATCAATTGAAAATCTTTCAGAAATATAGCTATTGATATTTTTACATATTATTTACTTTACAAAAAAAATCATATTAAGGTCTGAATTTTTTGAAAATGTCTGAAAAACCCAAAAATTTCAGGTAATTTTTTGGTGGAATTTGTATAGGAACCCAGTAAAAACATACAAATGATCAAACATTGAAGTTCAACAAATCAAATATTTTTGCAAACATATGCTATTTGAAAATATGGATTTAAATATTATTATGTTTTGCTGTTTTTTAATAAACTACCACATGTAATTTTTCCTATCTAAAACAATTCTATTTCTCATTATTTATATTAATTAATTTATAGATTAATTTTAATTTGTTGTTGTAGCATGTTTTCTTTAAAGCAGATCATTACATGAATAATTTATATTGTAAGTGAATTTATAAATTCTTTTTTATAGACAATATCTATTTAATTGTTATTAGGTTATTGTCATAGACATATATTATAGCTTTATATTTAACTGTTGAATAAATTAGAAGTTCTCACATATTTCATGCTGAAATATCTAATTATTTTAAACAATTTTCTCAATAAAAATATTACTCCTAAATTGTGTGTGTATAATTTATACATTATATTTATAAGAAATACATTAAATTATTTAAATACATTTTTTTTAGAATGGATGTCTGTATTTGTATTGACCAATAAAAGCAATTAATAAGTTTAAATGCTAAAGTTTAGCATTGTAGTTAGTAATTTTTTAAGTGTAAGTTTTCTCTAGTTTAAATTAATAGTGTTATAATGCACATGGATTGTTTTGATGTAAATGTGATATTGCCAAATATACCTAGCCAGGGGCTAACTAAATGTTATATATATCATATCAAAAATGTATTGTAACAGTATATCACATTAGGGATGGGACCTCTTTAAAAACAGTGTTTTTGGAAAACAAATATATCTAGAAAGTCTTATACATAGTTAAAATGACTATACCATATGATATAATATGGGACCTACTATTAAAGCAAATATACATATGTTTATATCAACTGCAGTGTTTTTTTTAATTGTTATGAAAGTGACTCTATTTTCCCAGACACTATATATACACTTAATTTCTGTAACTATATGAGAAGAATCCTAATTAAAACAACTAAAAAACTCACTGCTTTAAACATACTAAGTGAAAATTTTTTCATTTTCTAAAAAGGACAGAAAAACAATAAACATTGTGTTATATCTTTCTAACTTGCATACTAACTATATCTATATTATGTTTACCTAAGGTCACTAAACCTATGCAAGGTATAGAATATATTTTTAGACTAATACATAACATTGATAACTTATCATTAAATAAGCTAAAGACTCTCATTACATTTTTTCAGTTTAATTGTGAGAATGACCGTATATATTCAGTCAATTTATTTTGAAAATTATCTTCTGTATTATTGTTATCATCATTGTTTTGAACATAATGTGCACTGTTATTACTGTTCAATTTGATTTATATTAATGATCTTGAAATGATTGCAATGTATTCATTATATGATATTTCAACTCTATTATTCTCAACTAAATGTGTTCAACTCTATTACATTTAATCGTATTCAACTTAATAGTTATATAGATATACATAATTGAAATATATCCAAAGTTGAATGATTGTACATTTTAACAGATTTGGCCTTTTAATTTCAGTTTATCGAAGATATTATTTAAATCATCTACAATTCAAAGAAGCGAACGTGATTTTATTGGAAACTTTTATTTATATTCAATATGCTGCTTATGTGCCCGTGTTTACTGTCAGCCTCTCGTCATATCCTCAGTTCTCATTCTCCTATTTTTAACTGTTCTTTCATTACTATTTCTGTTACAAGTATATGTTAATTTCTATTCATTGTGAATAAATCATTACAAAAGATTCAATCATTTTACAATTATTTATCGTATTTATTTGTTTGTACATTCAACTCAAACATAAAGTAATCATGAAACTCCTGGAAAGTCTCAATTTAGATAATGTCAATGATTTACTTACGGGAAGTTGGAGATTCCACATAGAACCAAGGTTAGAAATTCTATATTCATATTATTTACATATGCTAACTAACGGACCATGACTATTGTAATTGTATAAATATGTTTGTAAGTTCATCGATATTTCCAATTTTAACCAATCGTGTTTGGGCTGATTTGGGCTGGGCATACATTCTGATTTTGAAACATAATTAGGTAAGTCAACACTATTACCTCATCTATTCTTGTAGAGTGGAAAATTATTCGTGCAAGATGGTGGCGGAAGACAAACGCATGTTTAAAGAAATGTGCCGACAGACTGGGAACCAGCACCAAATGTTGAGCCCTCCACAGACTAGTCTACTTGGTCTGTCTGGTGATGAATCCCCCAATCAGATGCTGAGTCCACTGCCCCACAATGGCGTAGGCGGTGGCTATCAGTCCACCCCCATTCTGCTCAATCATTCCACTTCCCTGTCGACAAGTGAAGGAGAGGACTTGAGTGGAAAAGAATGTGATGGAAGCCACTGCGCGACCATCAGTACGAAGACTCTCTTCTATCTAATCAGCACATTAAATGCTTCCTTTAACCCCGACTATGACTTCTCCTGTGCTAAGAGTGAAGAATTTTGTCGTGAGCCCGAAGCTGATGTAAGCATTATTTGAATTTATTTTATTTGGTATATTTAATTGTATATTATTGTGTGCAAATTTTCTTCCACAATTTTTTTATATAAGTTTTGTATGAAATCTGTTGGGTTGATAATTATATTTATTATAATTAGGTTTATAAATTATAAGCTTATGTTTCTGTTGTGATAGAATTATGTACTTAATCAATAACTGATCAATTATTGTTTGTAAAATTATTATTAAACAATTTTTAAGATTATGAAATCAGCATAGTTCATCACAGTCTTTTTGTTTTCAAGAGTTGTTTGTTTTTGTGACAATACAATTCAAAACGAATATATCAATAACAAGTATCACAGTGAGATTGTTAAAGTTATTATCTAGTTAGATAGTTGGTTTTATTAGAGGTTATTTCTATTGCGATACTGCATCATTATAATAATTTAAAAATTTAAATGTATCATCCGGATTAGCGTCCAGTTTATGCAATCGTCCGGAGTAAGCGCTTCTGGTTTAGCCGGAGTAAACTCTATATGTAGTAGAATTCTCATTCATTGTATTTCCATATTTCACAAAAGAATATTATATAGAGAAATATGTAATTACGGTGTAATCAAAATCTACTATTATCAACGGGCAAATGGATGAAATATTTAAATTTACACGACAGAATTTGTTTAATTTACACTACAAGTCTCAGATCATTCCGATGTAGAGTATCCTAGTATTTTTAGTGACAAAACCATAAAACAAGTTTTAATAAACATACATTCTATATTTTATTTACCAGTTAACAAAAAAACATTTAATTTATTTCATTCAGTATCTATTTAATAAGTGCTTCCGATTTATTCATTTACAGGTTGTGGTTTATGCTATCAATGAAATTCTTAATACATATTTGGACAGCTATCCTGACATGAAAGATGGCATCTGGGAAGTCATTAATGATGAAATTGTCATCAACGAATGCAGTGTTTACAGGTAGATAATTTATTAATTTTGTAACTATACGATCGCGATAGTAATCATTATTTTGTCTAGTTGAATTGTCTAGTGCTTTGAATATTTTTTGATGAGTAATTAGTCTACGTATGTAACTAGTCTATATTTGTTGAATAGCAACTTCTATATAAACGTACTGATGTAATATTTATTTCTGTATATTTGTAGTGGGAGTATACCACTCACTAATAACTTCCATTGTTAGTTTTGTTAAGGAATGTGGTGGCGTCATTTTGCAGTTGATTATTTTAAGCTATGATTAACATACTGAAATAGATCCTTATAAAATATGTTTTAACACTATTTTTCTTTGAAAACTTTGGTATTTCTATTATTCTGTATTTGGCTATATAAAATATGTGGTTTTGAAGGACATCAATTATTTTTTAGCACGATAGTATTTAACATTTTAAAATATATTCTAAGTTCACACCGAGAGACTAGTGCACTCCAAACACTGAACTGAACAGATTATTTAAAGTGTAGATAGTTGATATTTGATACGTTGATACTTTAACTACGATCTACTTTATATACCTAAAATATTTTATTTTTATATTTGTTAAAAATGTAAAAATAATAAAAGTCAATAAGCTTCTTTCAAAAATCAAAACCCTTATAAGTCGCTTATCAGCCAACGCATTGTAAACTTCAGTTGTTAATGTCAAGTTGATTCTTGGTGAACGATTACATGATTTCATGTTTCGAATATGAAGTCTAAAAAAATTCCTATTAATGGAAAATAATATAGGTTTATGTTATCTAATATGGCAAGGTAATGTATGGCAAGATAAATGTAATATAACTAAAATTAAATTAAAGTACGTTTTGATCATAATTATGTTTATTTTATTGTATTTTTAGTGGTTAATTTTAGAAAAAGCATCTTTTATTTTAAATAGGATTATTATGTTTATAGATTAAACTAACAGTGTGTACATAATTCATTCTTTAATATTTTCAGTATCATATTACTTTTTATTTTTCAAGTAGTAAGTGTATATACAATGTATATTTTATGTTTAGCTATCGACCGGACCATCAAGGGGACCCATACAGTGAAGGTTGCATCGCATCATTTAATTATTTCTTCTTTAATAAAAATCTCAAACGAGTTCTCTTTTTCTCAGTAAAAATATCCAGGTGAGTGCCATATCTTTTATTGTAATAATTTTTAAAATTGTGTATAAAAATAACTTTTTATTGATATCCCGTCAAACATTTCCAATTAAAAATATTAATTTGTGAAATGAAAAATAATAAAATGTCTATATTAATCAATGTTTTAATGCGAATTCTTTTGAATAATTTTATCTGTTAGTATTTAAACATGCTATCAATTTGTGTAAGATTTCAGCGCTATTAGATGACACGGTAATGAATATTACCCCTAGTTAGGCTTGAAAACTATTTATTTTAACATTTTAGTTTGTAATTGCCTCTCCTCAATTCTTAACACCTAATTCAAAAGAGAAGCTAGTTAATTTTGCGAGATGTTTACCCACAGCATTCTCTTTAATCCACCCGGCATCATCTTGTATTTGTCTGTACACATTTGGAGCAAGTCTTGTGTGTGAATTTCGTAAATAAAATTATTACTATTCCCCTACTACTGAAATTTGTTATATCCGGGAACTATTTGCAATAAATGTCAACCATGGAAAAAGATCGATGTCGAATTGATTGCTGCCCATATTCTCAGTACTGATTGCCATCAAGATTCTGTCTACTGTATTTAGAAGGAAAGGGGGCCTGTCTACTACTACATACCGAACTATTTTTTAGTAATTCATAAAAAAAAGCTGAACAACAAATTAAGACACGCCTTGTGCATAATCAATCGCCTATGGACGTCTGTCTTGTATACCGCGAATTGTGATTTCATCAGAAGTTTTGATATTTTCCTTTAGCGGCGAGTGAAGGTGTTGAATACACAATATTGTATGCCTTCATCTAGCAATATGTTGTGTGTGATTATCAGTTGATAGTATGTTTTTACTCATGTACATGGTAATGTAGATGTACTTTCTATGAAATGAAAATTTGTTTGTAATCTAATTTTAAAGTAATGAACAATTTGTCTATTTGTGGATATTTAAAACATGTTTTTCTAAACTCAAATTAGACAAAATACATCAGGAGTAAAATAAAAGTACACACACACTCCGCCATGTCAGATATGTAATCACGTTAAAGTAGGATGTAATATTTTCGCTACCGAAGTCATTCGTGACACTCATAGTGTTTGTTTGTTGTTCCAGTCCCAACCAAGGCACGCAGACAACCGCGCTATGTCTCGAAGATGATGACGAATTCCTGGATTACGACTAATAAAGATGGCAGAAGTCTCCCTCAAAACAGCTCCAGTAGTAAACGGACTCCATCGATCATATCTCAACTCTTTAAAGTATTTTATTATATTATGGAAATCAGATACCCACCGAATTCAGAACTCAAATAGTGACCCGTTTTGTTTGATATGCTGTGCTCATGTAGAAACTATTCCCCCAAGATTCCTCGCTTGAAAAGGCTGCTTTCAAATGTACTTTATTCTCTCAACCAAGTATTTTAATGGTGACGTTAACAATATTGTCAACTAGTATTACTTCAAACCGAATGCTTTTCTTTGTAATAGAATTAGAACCTGAATCTCCTCTTCTACTTCTTTGTATTTTGACTCCCTACTACATAGTGAGTCTTGACGTGTAGAAACTGACTTTGTATTACTGTATATTCACAGCCTCCATTACATATTACACCTTTACTTGTTTCACCAAGGAATAAATTGCGTCTTCATTTTGTACTCTATCTGTGTTTGATTTCTATGAAGGAATCTATTCGGATAATCTTTATAGTAACAATTAAGCTGCCATTATTTCTTAAATTTTATACATAACATTGTCGAAGATGTTTCAGTCTATTTTGTAAAGTTAGTCCTACATGCATTCATTAAACCGAATTCTTATACAGTTGTACAAAGACTCACTCATATTATTGTATCAATAAACTGTTTTGTAAATTAATATTTTTTTCTGTTTTTGTTTTTTAATGTCACATACATTTTTCGATTGCTATTAAGTAGGAAAGATAAATATATAAATAATGCATTCATTTCGAACTTATCTGGGATTATGATTGTATTAATTTTTACACCAAATAGTTTTCAAAAACGATGTCTTAAAAATATTGAAATAGTTTAGAAGTAGTTTTTCTATACTCTTCAGATGTAATATGAATAAATAATACATTTCCAATACGACAGAAATTCATATAATTTATTTCTTTATTCAGGCGTTTTCCAGTTAGTAGAGCAAATAGTAACCTTTTTTTTGGAATAATCGGCAAGTGATATATTTTTAAGCATAATTATCTGGTATAACAACTAAATTTGACCGCTGTTTTCACCCTATTTTCAAATTGATAAAATTATAATTCCTGAAGGTTTCACCTTTTAGTGAAATTACTATTTTACAAAGAACGCATAATTTCTTTCTTGCAATGTAAATTTTAATGTATTCAACCTTTTACTATAAATCTATTTATAATGTGAAGTCGATTATGAATGTGCAGTTTACGTTAGAAATGAACACATGACCCCTTTATAGATAAATATTTATTTTATATTATACACTATCAATTAATAAAATATACACAACCGATGTAATTGTGGTATAAGTATATATATATATCATACTGTTATGAGATGTTTAAACATCAATCATTTGATTAATTGAAGAAAGTAAGTCCAGCATTTTTTTCTTTTAAAATAATTTACTTCGTTGTTTTTGTATGTACCTATTTTCCTGTCAATTACAACAACATTGTGTATTAGTCCATATAGAGTTTTATACCATGTTACATTTAATAATGAATAAAATTGGTTAATATTGTTAGTGATTATAATGTTATGAAAAATAATAAAATTCAGTTGATTTTTTAATTATAATTCGTATTTATAAAATTTATTTATTATAAATTAAATATAATATAGATATATGTCAAAATCTTCACGTTACCTGTTTTGCATGAATTTATAATTCTGAAAACCCGATTTAACTAATATTTTAGAAAAAATAATTTTAGTTGTGTATGTATTGGGGATACATAAAATGAAAATTTCATTTTTGAGTAAACTATAAGTTATCAAAAAAGCTAAAGTTTTATTTAAAATAGACCATTACAATTACTATCAATATTCACAGACATAGTAAGCCTTTTCTTTAAATTGTGCATTTTCTTGTTCTTAATTTAAGAAAATTTACAAATTAAAATAATTATTGTTTTAATTATAAAACTATTTTCGTTTAATAAAATCAAACGGATTTATTCATATCTTTTAATACGGTCAAATTATTTATTTATATATTTATAAAATAAATAATTCGCTTATTTTAAATCAATACAAGCAATTGGCGCTGTATTGATTAGCCTATGAAGAAGTATTTCAATTGGAGTTTATATTTACCTTACAAACCTTTTATATTAACCAAATATAGGTTATTACATAATACCTAATGGTAAAAAAAATTGTTCAAATATACTTAATTTTGGCAATTTCAGATTATAAAATCATTTCACTTAATTCGACCTATATAGTGATTTTATTATGCAGATTCCACCTGTAACACAGACAAAATTATACGACTTAATTGGTCAAAATTATTTCAGGTTTTTAAGTCCATGTTTTTGTTGATTCTGTATGATAAATAATTAGACAATTATTCAATCCATTTTTAGAAAGTATGGTTGCTCTATACACACACAGATCAAGAGGAATTGAAAACAGCTATAAATTTATAATTGTGATGAAATTTGCCTCGTGAGAGTTCTAAATCCTGTAGCAAGGCTCCCGCGTTATAGTGGAAAAGTTCACAGAAAAGGTGTATCTCCTTGTTACTCTTTAGATATCATAATGTAAGGTTGACACAACTGCTTGCTTTGAAAAAAGTCTGACATTTCTGCGGAAAAGGACAATTTCCCCAAAGTCCTGTTTGAAAGAAAAAAGGATCCTGTTGAAATAATGTTCCCGGGATAACGAGTCACGCAATGAATTGATTTTTGATGTACCCTTTCTGCACAGGCACTGTCTTCTTTCATCACTATTATTATTATGTGCGTTTGCCTTTTAGATATAAATCGTATAATGCAGAGCATAATTATATATTCGCTATAACTAATTAGTGTTCATTAGTGTTATCAAATGTTTATTACAGCATCACTAAAACCAAATAAACTTGACAGAAATCGTTACGATATATAAAAAACTATAATATATTGATTCTTGACGTTTGCATTAATAAATGAACTATTATTATGGGCTAAATGATATACTTCAATGTTTAATAATTTGATTTACTTTAATGGGCTACTTTTTATATTAAAATATGATACGGTGCACTATTATTAGATGCATGTATTATTCTAATTATATGAAATTATTATTTGCACGCCTCCTCATAAGTATTATAAAAATGATATATTTAGTTTATAACTATATAATTGTGACATTTCCCATAATATGGCTTCAAGTAGCCATTTTTGCTGATATTAATTATAATTCTTAGATGTTTTGATATAAATATATAGGCATGGAGCTGTCATATTGTCAATAATGTTTATTTTTAAAATTAAACATAATTTCAAAATAAAACATTCTTCAAAGCAAAAATCAAAATTTTTCAGTTTTGCATAATAAACCAAATGAGAGTTACTGAAATGTCGGTGAAATTATAATATCCTATGCGTTTATTACCAGTTAAGAGTAAAAAAAATGCTTTGTAATTAATTGAAACATTATATAAAGGAAAAATCTTCGTAGCGTTTATAGACCTGTGAATAATTATATACGATATCAGAATAGTTTTTGCACACGCTGTGTATAATAGATTCAGTTAATCTTATTAATTAATTATCAGATAAATATTTAAAAAATGTGTTTTAAGAGAAATGAAACATATAGAATACCTCTTCATAAATTATTAAAATATAACTGCAATTAATAATTTACGTCGACAACCATGACTCTTTCCGAGAATTATCTTAAAATTCCATATAATAAAAATACCGAAGATAGCATATAAAACAAAATAATTTTATTACTTTTAAAAAGAAAATACCTACCTAATAGTAGAACAATTTTAAATGTTTTGATTATTTTATTTGGTTTACCGAACTTTTAAAACTGAAAAAATTATCATTTTGTACAAGATAAAAATTTGTTGTATTTAATTAAAATACATATTATGTATATATTGGAATCTTAAATTATTTTATTATAAGAATTTATATTTCATAATTGTTTTATAATTTATAAATATATTCAAAATATAAAATAATTCATTAAAGAAATAATTTCTGTGGATTGATAATTTATGGCTAATTGATAGTAACACCCTTTTTTTATGTTTAAAAGAAAAATATACTTTGATTCATAAAGTTCTTATTTCAATAAATATTTTTTTTTAAATAAAAAATTTGAAAAACAACAGTTTTTTGAAAATCTAAAAATATAACTATATAAAATGACTTAAACGTAGGATTCAAAGAAACTTTTATAAAATTTGGAATTAAGAATACTTTGAAGACATTTTTGTTAGATTATATATTAGATTCTAAATTAGTCGCATTTTAGGGAAACATTTAAAACTTATTAAAAAAAACTTTCACTGACAAAGAGGATATATTAATAAAACGAAAACGGTAAAATAAATTAATATTTAACATTAGCGAGAATTATCAAAAATTAAAACAGAACATAATTTTTATAAGTTTTTATGGAATAGGCTAAATAGATAATGCAACTTGTACAGATCTATATGCAGCCTGTTTATTACTTTTTATAGAAGTGTATTAAGATGAAGGTTTTGCAGTACTTGTATAGTGAACAATCTTCAGACCGAGAACCAGAAATATAAACATTGGTCAATAGTTTAAGATGAATGGGGGTACAAGGGAGATATGCATATATTTTCTGAAGACTATTTGACGTTCTACAAGTAACATTTATGTGATCAATGTCATCGAAGACAGAACGGATAACTTGAGGTCCGTCTGCAAGCTATTTAAAAAACCGAGCGATAGAATAAATATTTGGAAATTAAGCTTTGGATGGTTCAAGGTTATACCTATTCATAGCGATAATTTGAGCACGATCATTGCTGTTTACTGTCCAATGTTACTACTCATGTACAGAGAGAATTGGCGGCCCTTATTATAGGTTTATCTGAAAAACCGCGCTTTTCATTAAACATAATATTTTTTTATATACACTAATTGAATGCCTTTGTAGAAATCCTTTCAATGCTACACAGATTCACGCAATGATAGTGGTACCTTTTGGTGAGGATATTATTTCCAAGCGCCGTGTGCAAGAAATTGTGAAACAAATTTGAAATGAGGTACGCCAAACTTTTGGGAAAATTAATGGAAGTGGTAGGCCCATATCAGATAAAAAAATCCTTTAATGGATGTTGTGAGAGCAGACATGGAGTTGGATGATCATAATATTATAAGTATTCATAGATTAGCATCTCTTCATGATACATCATACAGTATATGATGTATGAGGTGGTGACTGAGGATTTGGAGTGCATGTCTGTAAGCAATCATTTTGTGCAACATAAATTATCTGATGCCAATAAAGAAAACTGCAAAGAGATCCTGAAGGCAATGAAAACATGTAACATACATAGAAGACTAATTCACACGTGGATTACAGTTCACCTATGGGTAATTCCAAGACCACGACATCCCTGGTTTTTCCTGGTGTTGATATTCCTACAATTCCAAAAAGATCAACAGTTGATAAGAAGTTCATGATATTTGTTGCATTCAACTTTGATGGTTTAATGTTTTATTGTAAAGTGCTGAACAGAAGAACGACTTTTGATTTCCTACAGTAGGCATTTCATTCATTTGGTACATATGCATTCTGTAGATGACTTTCTTTTGGCTTCTATAATTTACTTCCGATTGTTTGATTTTGATCGTGAGAACAGGGGTTGCAATACCAACGTTTCAAATTATAGATATTATTTGAGACGATAATAGGATATGTGATAAAATGTTTTGTTTTATTTCATATAAAAAATTCCGACTGCGATAATGTTTCTGCCGAATTGACATTCCAGTAAACATTTTATTAAAATGTGTCTTCATGACAAAAGCTGTCTCATAAGCCTACAATACGGATTTTGTCTAATTTATTAAAGAAAAAATGTTGAAGAAAATGCTCAGAATGCAGAAGAATCCTCAATTTTACGTTTCACTTCATTAAGCGCCATAAAAAAATCGAAAATTTTTTTTATTTTTTTTTATTGAAACTTTCCATCGTGATTAAATTTGTAATTAAACATTTTATAGCGTCTCTCTTCAAATAGTGTACATTTTCATTTCATTAAAAAAATTACACCCAAATTCGTTATTTCTCAACGTACTCAAAACTTCCTCAAAAGGCAGCATTCTAATCCAGATAAATTCTGTATTTCTTTAAGATCAGAAAATCGAATCTGAATCATGATTTCTTCTTTGACCACATTTAGTATAAATCTACGACAGCAGAATCTTATTCAATTGTACTGATAACCTTCGCACAAACACAGTTCAAAGATATCTTCAAACGATTACCATTTAGGTAAGATATACATATTTAACTCATAAAAATAACAACTCCGTTCATCTAATCCAAATATCTTATGCGTACACATTGTCAATCCAAATCCATACAATAACACAAACTGAAAGATTTTTCTCAAGTATTAACTTTTTCAAAATTCTTTCAATTTCTATTCCTTTATTTATTGCTCTTGTGTTGCGATAACTGAAGAAGACCCAAAACATTTGATACTCTTGTAAAGATATTTTGAACAATGTTTTATTGAAATTTAATCACTTATTTTTTATATTTAGTTGCTTTATTTCTAAAAATACGAAATAATTGCTCAGTTTCATTAAACTTCCTTTAATTAGTTTTTTTAAAATTATGTTTCTGTCCATATCAAAAATTAAGTTTCTGCTCTGTATGTAAAAAAACTGCAATCAGGCTATCATCTAATTTACGATGCAATCAAATGAAGATTAAGAACAAGTATTATAATAGTCTTAATTTATATTCCACCAACATTTTTTAAACAACTTCAGCTATGCAAAAGAAGAGATCTTCGTTAGGAAGAGAGATATACACTTATATGTTTACGATATACCAATAAGTATTATAATATTCATTAAATGCTTATACTATTCAGTAAAAAAATAGCCACGAATTCCCCGCAGATTATCTGGGCTGCATTTATCGATTGGACAGTATAAAATTTATTTTGTGAGATGGATATAACTTTTCTCTCAAGGGAGTTAGCAGAGAAAAAGATTTATAGATTATCGAATGTATAATATAGAAAACAGTGAAAATATCCTTGAAGATGTAGTATACGTTTATAGTAGGATATATTCCTGAGGTGTTACTAATGTTTCAATATGGACTTTTTTCACAAGGAAGGTATTCCTTACTTTGAATTTGTTTGACTGTTATTTCTGCAAGATGGGACGTGTTTACTCTGTAGTCCGCTTTGTACGGATTCTGTTCACTTGCCGTGAGACGATTCACAAAATTGGGTGCTTATATATATATCAAAACTTGTACATGTATATGTATATGGACGTGTTGTCTTGAGACGCATGAAAATAGGGAGAAAATGACGCCAATAACGACCAACACAGTAGTTGGATATATTGGGTGACTGATATATAGTTAATATATGAGAGGAAATACCCTTGGAGGTTTTGGATACACATATAATTAAAATGGTATATGGGTAGAACTAACTGTAAAACGGAATCGTCTTTATTTTATTCCTCGGAGATCAAAAAACATTTTGAAGACGAAGGAAATTGGAATGAAACGGATATTTGCGGGTTTTCTCTGGCTTTTTCACTGCGATCAACGTTGCCAGATTGAAGATCAGTAATAAGGATAACATAGATGAAACGATTTACGCAATTTCTAGTTATGACAGATGAGAGAATATTGCTATAATGAGTGGATTTCAATATATACTCGTTTTCCCAAAAAGTAATTTAAAAAATAGACTACAATACTGCTTTCAATTAAATTACAATAGAATAATTTTATATTAGAATAATTCGTTATGATTTATATCGTTTTATAAAACTTAAGTTGAGTGGATTACTTATCAGTAGAAAATATTTTTTATAAAAACTAATTATGATGAAATTGCAAGATATTTTACAATCTCAGTAATTTGACAACAATTTATCCTCTGATAATTATTGTTTTAATCGATGATTTTTTGATTATCTTCGTCTCGATCTAACCAAAATGATCAATCAATATATATATATATAAATAAACATTTAAAATAAATTAGGTTCAAATAATTTATATTAGCTTAAATATCAAGTGTGCCTCTGTGTAGATCTTCGTTTCTATGCAAATAATAAATACTTAAAAATATTTTCTAAATTTCATTTTTCAATTTATATGTAAATTTTAAACTGGTCTGAGAAAATTTTTGTGAGAAACGAAGTCTAATTATTTCTTAACGTCTATTTTTAAAAAGCTGATTTAAAATTACTTTTTTTTATTCAAAGAAACACCACTTGAGCCTCAATGCAGTTTTGTTTTCCTGACATTGGAAAGGTTTGGGTCAACTAATCAATTTGAATGTATTTCTTTAGAAAAAATATTAATGATTTCCAAACAAAGTTCTGAACAATTTTTTAATAAAAATATAATTTTAATACTTTTAATTATAAAATTTCAAATGTAATGCATGACTCAAGCAATTAAAATTTATTTATAGAATATCCAAATAAATTAAACCCGGATAAAAAAGACATCCAGAAATCATTTTGTTAATTTGATATATGTTCTTTTAAATCGACTTATTTAGTTCATTAATTTGATCCTCATAAAATATCTGTAATTAAAAAAGTGTTTTGAAGTATATTTCTTTTACATATATATATATTATTAACTGTTGAGATACGTCACAAATTTAATTTTAGAATCTTTTGTTGATAAATAAATAATAGAGCAAATAACTGTTTTGCGATATTCTTGTTATCATATCGTCACATGATTAACTCTAAGGAAACAAAAACGGAATGTTCTCATTTAATTCTCATGAAAAATTGTTGGAAATTCAGTGAATTGTGACAACTCGTTAACAGTTTTCACTCAATTTTGAACACAATCAAATTAGTTTACTAGAAATATTTTCACTTCTAAAATATGAAAATTGTCAATTTTTAAATGTGAATATATCAAAGAATTTCATCTGTTATTAATAAGATTTTTATGACTTTCGTCCCCTTGCAGAAAAATATAGTACCTGTAGACTATATTTTAATTATACTAAATATGTTTACTGCTCATACCAATTGCATATTAATTTAGAATACATTTAAATTGTTTTTAAATAATAAAATATTGAATTTAATAATTAAAAGAAAGCAATATATGAAATATTTAATTCAACATTTTCTAATGAAGTAAATTCATATATGCTGTGCCTGTATTTAATAGTATATTTAAATAGTATGGTATGCTTTTCAATTGTAAATTGTACCGTTAAAACTTCAATAGTAATTTGACAACATATTATTAAGTAATAAAGGACAACAGAAGATTTTTGACTATAAGCTCTTTTTATACAGTTTTAAAATTATTTTGTATTTAATTACAGCTAAACATTTTTTTATAAGCTAAACATTTGCTAAATATACCAAAGTCAGGAAAAACTTTTGGGCCTACCAACTCTCGACTGCTATAGAGGCCCTCAACTAACAAAGATAAAGAGGATCTTTCCGAACTCAAAGACTTAATTTTTGCCTCTATAATAATTATTTTTTATAGTTGTAGCTATCTAATTTTGCCAGAGAATCTGTTACTATTTGCTCTATTTACAAATGGTGATAAATAAAACCTGATAAATTGTTTCATATCTTCAGATGGGCTTTATCGACTAGTATCACTTATGCCCGAAATAGAATTGCGCCCTGTTTTTCATAAATTAGTCAAGTCGCATAGTACTAAGTTAATACCCAACGAATAAGTTATTGACATATAAAAATTGACATTTTCATCCAGAAACGAGTAAAGAAGTAAAATGGGTAAATGTTCTATTTCATATGTCACTGAATTTTGTGCACAAAGTCAGGATTGAAACTGACAGATGTCATCTATTTGACAGGCGACAGAAGACGCCATTGAAAGTGTTGCACAAACGGGGATAATTTTATGTATCAATAGCTGTAGACATGTGTTTTACAGACCCAGTGAATATCTTTCATCAAATGTGTCACACAAAATTGATTTTTGATTGTCGTCGTGTAGTTTATAATAAATCAAACAACTTAATAGTTCTGATCTGATGAAGACACGTTTTAGATTATGTAAATGACGCTGCCATAACTTCAAAAAATCATATTTTGTAAATTTTGTAATTTTAAAATTTAAATAGTGTGCAGTAAGAAATGTCAAATAGCTTTTGTGCGTAATAATTTATACTTTTAAATCATTCCCGAATTATAAACTTTTGAACAGAATAGCCTAAAAATATAGTTCTTACATTGAAAACACAACAGTTCAAACAATATAGTTCACATAAAAGTTCCATTAATAACAAAAGTAACAACCGTCATCAACAATTTTTTTCTCTATATCCAATTTGAAACATATTTATTTGAGATTTAATTAATTTAAAGAATAAACTCAAGAATAAAACAATTTAAAAAACAAACTATTAGATTTTTCGTTATAATAAGGAACGGTTTAATATTACAATTGTAAATTTTTATTTCCGGATGAACAACATTTGAACATTTTTTTTAATTTGAAGGTTAAAATATCTTTTATAATAAATTTTCTTATCCTCGAAACAAATTCGAGTTTAGATAAAAGCTAAAAAATGCATATTATTGAGTCTATATGAATATGTATAAGTGAATGTGTATCCAAATAACTTTAAACAAACTGATTATCTATGTTTGGTGTATCATTAAATTAATTAATAATTAGGACAAAAGAATAATTAATTATCTTAAATTATCAAACAGTATAATTCTTATACATTTATAAATTTTAAAAACTCATTAATTCTATTGTTATAAAGAGGCTTTCATTATATCCACCCATTTCATATATCCATGTTTTAAGCTGGTTTTATTTTGTAATTTGGAATTGTGAACTAGTTCCATATTCTGTTACATATACACAAATTATAATAGTGAAATACGATTTGGGTAAATTGTATCAAAATTAAAATGTATCCGTTAATTTTCTGTTTGATATTTACCGACAATAATTTAAATTCTATTGATAGACGAGATAAATAAATCGTATTCATATGTGTATTTTTGACCATTCTTGAGTTAAATTAGAAAAGTTTGTTTATATGTTTAGGAAATATTTTGTACTTACAAACTGCTATTCATATTTTACACTATTAATACATTAATGTTTGTATTAAAAACGCATTTTCCGGAATTCTTATTTTCATATTTGGCAGATTTTATTCCAAATTTTAACATTGAGAAAATATAAAAGATTGATAAACATTGATGTATTTTAATAAATCACGAAATCCTTTTTACAGTTGGTGTCTCAGTTTCTACATGGAATACTGCAAAAACCGAACTCATTTCACTGCATACTCACACGAATTTATAATTATACTTGCAGTAGTTGTGAAACAAAATCTACATCAATCAATGTCGAAAATTATTTAAAACAATATCCAATTTCTGTGTTACATGTCAAATGGGATAAAATATTTACAAAAATGTTCCATATTGTTGAATAAAAAATCTTTTCTATTCTATTCTATTCTATTCTATTCTATTCTATTCTATTCTATTCTATTCTATTCTATTCTATTCTATTC
>JAUZNC010015227.1:0-27976 GCA_034780395.1 Vannuccia rotundouncinata | reverse complement strand
AAATTACCTATTACAAATTAGGCACTGTCACAGACACTATCAGAAATAATCATCGCCGTCTAGCTTCGTCTTCTCCTTTTAATATCTTTCAAAATATTAAATTTGCCCTATAGTATCCCATTAGCCCTTAAGTATATTAATTAAAGGACCCTTAATTACTTCTTTTATCATCGGGTCCAGTTTGATAATTTTCCTCTATGCAATTATTATTAACAAATTTTTTCTAGAGGAATTGACCTAGTCTGTCCAAAAATTACTAAGGAGAGTCTGTATACAAGTTCCGGAAAGTATCACACTCGAATTCGTTAGACCTCAAAATTTGTATATTTCGACCAATAAGAATTGACCCAATAGACCTATAACCTTGAAACTTATAGTGGACCGACCTAATGTGTTTTTAGAGGTTTTGTGCAAGTTTCAGCTCAATCCAACAACAAGAAAAAAGTTATATGCTTTTAAAAAAAATTGCGGCAAATAACCTCATACGAACCTAATTAAGTATATAAGTTTTCTTTTTGGAGCTCTAGGTTACCTACTAAGGTGAACTTATAAGTCACCTAGCAGGTACCTACAATTCCTAGGATTACTTATAAGTTTACCTAGGAATCGTAGCATCTTATAAGTTTACCTAGGAATCCTAGGAACCTAAGGTTACCTACTAGGATTCTTAGGTTTTGGGTCATCAAAGATGAGGAAGTAAAAATATTCAACCAATCTGTAAAGCATTCAACCGTAGACAATATAAAAATTTGTAGAGCAGAAGCAGACAATAACATCAAAACGTACCAGGAGAAGAGACAGAGATGGAATGAATTACTTCAAAGAAGGAGATCTCGTGATGATTCGAAAATATTGGTCTCGAAGCGGACAGTGCAAAAAGCTAATGCCAAATTTCGAAGGTCCATCCAATATAAGTAGAGCTAGACCTTCAGTGTACACAATTTCTATCAATAACAAGAAGAGAAATGTGAAAGGTATAAACTTAAAATTGTACAGAGAAAAAAGGGAAGAAGAAATAGAACAAGAAAAAATTTGAGTTTTTATTGAGCAAGGGAGATGTGATGACCCTGAACAAGAACTTGTAGCTGATGATCAAGATGACAATTGAAATTCGTATCAGGAAGATCAAAGTATGGCAGATTAAGAAAGAAGAAGAGGGGTGATGTTATGATAATTGTTTTAATCAATTTATTTACATTTTTTGAACTGGTTGTTAGGTTTATTTAAATACACGTCAAGGTAATTATCGAATATCATTAGTATATAAGGAAATTGTTATGTATAATAAATAGCCACGTATAGTAGAGTATATAAAGATGTATTGAGTTTTGACTTGTGTTAAAACCATTAGTTTTCCATTGTTTCTTATATAATCTTTGTTACTATTTAATCCAGCTTATGCTACTTCACCTCCTAAATAGATTTTTAAAATAATGCACTGAAAGTCTTAAATAAACTAGTCCTGGAAAATTTTGTAAATAAACATAATAGATTTAAGCTCATAGTAATTAGTATTTGTGAATCTCAAAAAATCTGTTAAAAAATTATTTTGTTGCTAACAATTTTTTATAAAAATGTTACATTCTTAAATGATATACTTAGATATATCAGTTTTGGTGTTTTTAAATGCATTAAATCATTAAAAGGAAATTACTTTGTCAATTGTCTTCTTCTATATTATAGATCCCAAACAATATAAATTTTTCCTTCTCCGGTACTAGCCCGTGTTCTGCAAGAACATTAATTGTTGACTTATTTGAATTCTTGTCGGTGTTCGTTATCATATTAATTTGATCACAATTTGTTGCACACGTCCCAGGCTGACGTTTTCTACTCCCAACTAACGGGCAATAAGTACTCAGTGATCAATAATTTTAAAGGACGTACATAAATTTTAGCTAATTATTTACATATGTATATATATAAATATAATATATATAATTTAATTTAGTCACTAAATTAGAAATAATTTAGCTGATCCCAATATATTTTGGTTCAATTAAATATAAACAGTAAAATTGTGATTATAAGTAAAGATATTGAAGTATTAACAGGAAATGTTTTTTGAATTTTTGATTACAATTTATTAATCCCAGGCTTTTATTCTTGATTTCAAACATAAAACTTCTAAAATTTTGAAAATTGTGGCTAAATCGAAGAGTAAACCATGTTGGTTTTGGAATTATAGTTACTAGCTATTATGTCAATTTAAACAAATATATATATATACATAGATAAGAAACAATCAATAATGTAAAACTTTTATGTGGGATATCAAAATTGATTACCTTTTTTTCTTAATTCGAAACCTAGGGAAATTATAATTTTTTAAAAAACGGATATTATATATATATATAATTTTGTTTGAAATAGCTAAATTAAATCTATAGGAAATTATTTCAGCTGACTTAATACTATATAAAAATGTACCTGCATTAGCCTTACTGTTTTGAAGCAAATTGTTATGAGAAAAAGTCGTTCAAATTGAGAAATAAATGTCTTTATTTTAGAGAGAGCAAGTAAGATTTACAGAATGTTTAACTAAAAATAAATTAAATAAATATCTATATAATGGAAAAAAATTAATTAATATATGTAAATATTATCTCAAAAGATATTCAAATTGTTAAAATACAATATACACCAATTATGCAGAAACTACTAAATTTTAAATATATATGCATTATGTATATAAGTCATCACGTATCTATTAATAAAAGGTCTATTTTAAAATCTGTTCACATTTGGAACAATAATTATAATAAAATTAGGACAAAAAATGATAACGGGCTGGTGTAAAATCAATTTCATTTGAACTCACAACACCGAATTCTTAAAATGATGGTCATAAATTATATGATGACAATAAAGCACATAACGATGCCATAATATGTAGAATGCTCAAATATTTTAATTCTAATAAACAAACACAAATTAATTTGTATAATGTTCGACTTAGTAAAGATCTTGTGAACAAATATGTGTTATATGTAATAAAAGTAAACAGTAATATGAGATCTGATACAACGGTAAGACAAAGAAATCTTATTAGTGATGATGCAATGAAGCTAATTCTTATTGGTCCATAACTTTAATATTGTGACTTGTAAAGTCAAATCTGATTGGTCTATAATAGAATGGATGACTCAGTTTAAATACAAATCGATAGTGCTAGTTAAAATCTTTGCGTAGACATGCTAAACGCAGCATTTTCGCCAGCTTCATGGGAATAACGATCTCTGTTAAAGGTGCTTGTCGAAGTGGTTGGACCTGGGAGACCAGCTACAAGCATAGGGTTGGAAATGGTTTTGTTTTTAGGAGATGAGGGGAGACGAAGAGGACTGTTACGTCGACGTAGTTGAGAGCGCGGGAGACCGTTAGTGGTGATAGAGGCGAGAGGAAAGGATTGGTGATCTAGAGGGACGTCCCCCCGGTGTGGTGCTAGTTTAGGACCATCAGGAAACCACTACAAAAGGGAACAGAATGCAGCATTAGTCTCAGCTTTTAATCCATACTTATGTGGTAAAATAAGTTAATAAAATTAAATAGTTTAAAAAACGAATAAATTAAACGATAATTTCAACTTTAAAAAATCTTACAAAACCGAATGGACTACATTTAAACAATAAATGCTAGTTTAAATGAAAAGGACACATCAAAATATGCATTTGAAAACGTAAATGACAACAGTGCATGCAAAGGTCTCTTAAATGATATTCGTCACCGCATTAGTAAAGATCAGATCAAATAAAACACATTGATAATCCTGGCCGTGCTTCAAGCGATTTTAGCAATCTTTTAGTGAACAACATAATACGTTATATTGTATTATAATATATTAAATTTAAAGGTGTTTCTAATATTCCGTATTAAAAAGCAACACCTGAACCTGTTTCGAAGTCTTGTAGCTTCCAAAGTCCACCACATTAAAAACACAAAATGAAGTATACGAAGTATAGCGAAATGTTTTGAACTTTTCGGTATGCGAATTTCCTTCTTCATGTTTCTTAGGGAAGAATTGGTAAGGACACTAACGAAATGTAAATTTCTCTGCACAGTAAAGCTATTGTTATAAAGAAAAAGAAAACAATTAAAAAAGAGTAAACCTTTATACACACATAGACAGAGGGTCAACACCAAAAGAGAAAAGATGGCATGCAAACACAGATGAACAAAGTAGAGTTATACTAAAGCAAAGAGGCGGTAGGTACATGTGAAGATAAAGTCGAGCGAGGAGAAACTCATAATTACCATACTGTCACGTGTGTCAATCAATACAAGCGAATAAAGCGACGCTAGAGAGTCGAAGAAGAAATAATGAGATGGAAAAACAATACTGAACAGTAAACTGTAGGAAATTATAATATTATTCAGACAATTTTTCAATAAATAAGTATTTTCAACTTTATCCTAAAAGTACGATTGTCAACTTTTACGATGCTTTTAGTGAAAGCTAAAGTTATAATTTTATTTATTAAATTTCACACGCAAAAGAACGAAAGCTAATCAAATTTTTCTTACAATGGACCCTAGTCAAACACACTTTGAGGGAAAGCTTTAATTTATGCATTATTAAAGTGAAAAAAAGATATCAACGCTTTCTAGAAAAAGACTAAAATGTGTTAAATAAAAAGAGAAGATAAGCTGGGAGACTGGAAGAATATCAGAGACAACCTACATCACGGGCATCTCGATTATTTCTCTCTACCGAGGTCACGTGACTTAGATGACGAGCCAGCTTTCTATTGGAGACCGATTCTTGGAAGTTGAACGCCCGCAGGAGGATTATGTTCTGATAATGGAAAGCGATACAATTACTTAAAACAGAAAAAACACTGAATGTATATATCATAATGTGAAGTTTTTAAATTTTGCTAAGTCCAATAATTTTCATCAAATGACCAAAAATGTAGATAAGATTTATCGTTTTATAATAAGATCGAACAACAATAAAAAAACTAATCAGAAAATAGATATATATGTATTAAAAAAATAAATAAATTGACCAATTTTGAATGAGTTGTGAAAGATATCCGATAATTAGAAAACAATTATCCTCCTGGAACTCTGTTTTCATTCTTTTTATTTGAATCTAATAGGATCAATGAATGGATTAAAGTTGTTAAGTCACACACTTACATAATGTAAGGCTGATAATTTAGCACACTAATGTTATGTAAAAATGATTGTGCAACCGTCTTACAAGGTAAAAGGATGTCGATGCTCCAATAAGATGACCCGCGAGAATATCGGTCCACCAATTGTGGTTTCTTCCGAGGCGAGTTAGTCCAGAGCAAAGAGACATGAGAACACAGGTGAGACACACAAATGGCACCACGATAAAGCGACTGTGGTGAATGCGTGTAATTCCGTGCAAGTAGATCTTGTAGAGAAAAACATGTTTTGTGAATGTTGAAATGTAGTAAATTGAAACCTAAATAATAAACTTTAAATTTTTACTGAATATTTTTATGTAAATATCCTAAAGTGAAAATGAATTTGAAACGTGTTCATGCAGAATTACAGAAAAAGGATCCTCCAACTCACAGAAATAGTTATTGCTGCGTACATCGTAAGCGCTGATGTCATCGATGGAAAGGAGCTCCTGCAAAAGCAATCATTCTGCTATAATCTTAAGCTCAGCTATAAACTAACGTGAGATGACGTACCTGGCATCTTTGAGAATGAGCAGGTTCTCCTGATTACAAGTGGATGGCCGAGAGCAGTCTGGCTGGCATGACTCCAGGAAGTTCGGTCTTAGCTGACCGACAAACATTTTGATCACATCCACTAGAAGCATCATAGCCAGAATTCCGAACAGATAAGTCACTGTTGAGGCGAAACAATGATTACACTTTAAAGTATTTATACATTGAAGTACATATACATGTCTAAAATCACAAATAGGCTACAAAACATGTGTTATTGTCAAATTATTGAGTCATTTAGAAAGATATATTTAATTAATTTTCTTTTATTAGCAAATCAGTGATGTATGATATCCAACACATTTCCATTTGCAATAATAACTCAATCTACTCACCAATAAATCGATAAAGTCTTCGTACAATTTGGGGAACACGCAAATTGGGACAGAGGTTAAAATTGACTTCTTTAGTTCGGTGATACATGAGACAGAAAAGAATAAGTTCGCATACGAAGATCTGTTGGGGTCAAGAAGGTTTTTATAATGTAAGCAAGACAATTATCCTTCCATTTGACAATTTACAGTTAACTCACCAAAAAAATAGGCAGAAGAAAGCAAAACGAGTAGATGGCGCTGGGTGGAATGTCCGCTTTAAATGGGAAGGCGTCAAAGTCGGGAACATGAATGGAGCTGTAGTTAAGATTTTTGTCAGTGCATTCAAAGCTTCGATTGCGCATTGGGAAAGTGTTTTTCCATCTTCAAATAATTAGTATTTATAATTATTGATGTAATTTTCGTTAAACATTATAATAAAATTATAAAAGAATTAAAATAGTTTTCTAACCTAAACTGATAAATTCGACAGATAGTTTAACATTGTTTACATAAATGTTTATTCCGTTGACATAAAAAATTATATATTAGATTAAAAAACAATCACAAAACACTTTTTGAGTTCAGCTAGCACAACCAAACTCAGATTTGGATGTACTAGCTCAAACATACGATAGTGTGCAGATAGCACAAACACAGTCTTGGGTGCGGCTAGCACAAACACAGTCTTGGGTGCGGCTAGCACAAACATAGACTTGTGTGCGGCTAGTGCAAACACACTTGGGTGCGGCTAGCACAAATATAGACTTGGGTGCGGCTAGCACAAACATACGATATTGTGCAGATAGCACAAACACAGACTTGGGTGCGGCTAGCACAAACATAGACTTGTGTGCGGCTAGTGCAAACATAGACTTGTGTGCGGCTAGCACAAACATAGACTTGTGTGCGGCTAGCACAAACATAGACTTGTGTGCGGCTAGTGCAAACACAGACTTGGGTGCGGCTAGCACAAACATAGACTTGTGTGCGGCTAGTGCAAACACAGACTTGGGTGCGGCTAGCAAAAACACACTTGGGTGCGGCTAGTGCAAACATAGACTTGTGTGCGGCTAGTGCAAACACACTTGGGTGCGGCTAGCACAAACATAGACTTGGGTGCGGCTAGCACAAACATAGACTTGGGTGCGGCTAGCACAAAAATAGACTTGGGTGCGGCTAGCACAAACACAGACTTGGGTGCGGCTAGCACAAACACAGACTTGGGTGCGGCTAATGCAAACACAGACTTGGGTGCGGCTAGCACAAAAATAGACTTAGGTGAATTAAGCATGTTTACAAACACATCTTTGGTTGTATATACCTTACAAATGAAACATAATAAATAACTGTTTACAGAAAAGTATATAAATCCGAATACGTAGAGGTCTTATATGAAAGGATATTAGTAATCATGCAAAGATGTTCAGGTACATTATAAAAATCTAATAAACTACAGAATCAAGACAACATTAAAAACACCAATGAACACCAAAAAGCAGAATTTTTTAACTTAAAGTCTAATAGTATAAGTATAAGTAAAATTAAAAATATATATATATGTGATTATTAAGTGATTTTCTTTGGTAATGATATAATTTATATTATTTCTAATCAATCGATGAAATACTTAAACCAAGTAAATCCTTTAGGCCACATATAAATAAGAGTGCTTCAAAGCATAATTCAATGATTTAAATATTTTCAAAATATTGCAGACTTAACAAATTGAAAAGTAAATGGGTTAATTGTGTTTTGAAGACACTAGACTTTGGATTAATTAAGTCAAACATATAAATAGACACCAGACAGAAAGACAAAAATAAAGGTTAATGAAAAAATAATATGCATAGCAGAAACACCTCTAGTCAACTGAACAGATGATGCTTCTAATTAATGGGTGAGTTTTCGATCGGTTACTTGAGCAACATGGAAGTGCATTAACATTATCTGCTAAAATTTGAGTTGCTCAGTTAATGAGGAAGTTGTATATCTTACAATGAAGTACACAGGGATTGTATTGAAGCATCCTGGTAGTACCAAAGGGTTGCTGAACATCTGTTGGACAAGAGAAAGGATGGATTGTAATTTGAGTAATCTAAAACGTAAATTCAGTGGCACTCGAAGGGAAAGATTATGGACACGCCTGCATCTCAAATAACAAAAAACTTGCTATAAAACTTTCATACTAAATTTTTTGTCTTTATCGCCAACATTTTAAGCTGCTTAAAAATAGAAAACATCACTTATAAACTATAATTTTTGCTTTAATGTATTTCGACAAATCGTATCAGTTGCAGTCGCCATTTTGCGAGCAAAGCTGATCAGAGTAATTAAAGGATAGAAGACATACCGCATGAAATACTCGAGAACAGCAATAGCCAATAGGAGAATTATGTCAAGGATTGTGGCCAACAAAACGCAGACAGCCGGAGCCTTAGAGCCATCCTTCGATTTGTTGAGTCGAGGATTGCTCTGGGAGCGGTACCACGGGGTATCAAGGCTGTCGTTGCTGTCGTACATTGGGTTCTGGCGTCCACGAGTGGCACTTACGTCGGTTCTGAGTGTTGCGTTTGTTCCGGTTGCACGCGCCCGACCAGTAAGGCTCATTTAGAGTGTTTACGTCTTTTACTTCTGGTTTCCCCTGAAGGTTAAATTGCTACGATAATGGAATAAATGTAATTACATGTTGTATGTTAATAACTTCATAACACTGAACAAAAAAAATAATTACTAGTTTCAATTTTTAATTTTTTTTAAATATTTAAAAATATTAACATAATTTTTATGTCCTACATTAATACACAAACTAGTCAGAATGACACATAATAAAACGGTTCTGGTATAATAGAATAAAAAAAACTGTGTAAAATATTTAAAAAATTAAATAGTAACAAAAGGTTTCTTATAACTACAAACGTTTCATCAAAGTATTTTTTGTTTTAAACATTTATTGTAGCTGTATATTTTTCCTATTAGAGAGAAAACTGCTTCACATGTCATGTCATATCAATCATTTTAATTTATACTGTCTACAATTGGGCGTAGATGAGAAAGTCAGAGACAGGGACCAAAACATCAAAATTTGTGAACAAGAAATGTTATGGTACGCTAATTTTTACGAGTTGCGCATCTGGATTCTTATAACGCTGAACTAATCAATATCTTGTCATTAGTTTGAATAATATTACAGTTTATTTTACAGTGATAACGTCGCTATAACTCGATTAGTTAAGATACCAAAGAACAGTTCTGTCGGTAGCTCATTCAGCAGTTCCTGAATCAAAATATGAAAGTGTTCTACAATAAATGGTTGCTTCTTCGGATAAAGCCATCAACTTTTTGTTCTAATAAGTGTCCTCATCAACCTTCATTGGATCTTTCGAAACACATTTCCATGAATACACTTATACAATGAACGAATGACATAGCCACAGTGTAGACTAGTGACATGCTTGCTGGTTAAGCGAATCTTCTGAAAAATCAGATTATCAAATTGGAATTAAGTTTAAGATACACTATCAGGGTAGATGATACATATTTTATCCCAAATAAAAAACAGACTGTTTGGTGGTTTTGTAAATCTTTTGGATAGAATTATCTCTTTTGATTCATTCTAGCAGGGATTTCAGACCTCTCCCAAACTTGTTTCAAAAGTTCTTTCTACCCTACACTATACCGTCAGTAAATAATAACAAAAATGAATCAAATGTCTATCACAATAATATATGTAAAAAATTAATGAAAAGAATTTTTCAAATAATGTTATTGATTTTAAATAAAAATGATTGTTTACACAATTTCCTGTTTTTGATTATCAATAAGCGCAGAATGCAAAACTTGATTTATTTCAAACTATTCAAAACAGATACTACACGCTCAAAAAGAAAATGACTAAAGTATAACATTTATTGGTAGAAATCATCCAAGCTTACGTGAATTTTCGACACCTCGTGTTTTACCGATTATTTATTTATTTATGGACCTTTACTTTCGTTCTTATTCAGCAGAGAACAATTCTATAATTTTAATTTATTCATTCATGTTCTATAATATGAAATAACTATTATCCAAAACCATTCAGATATCTAGATACAATTCTTCGACATCGATTTTAAGTAATTCTATTCGTGCCATCAAGTTTTTTCTGTCATTTTTAAATCAATAATATAGGAGCAACAGAACTAGAATGACTTTTCTTTAAAAAAATATTTTAACTCATTAGCATACTATCAATGTTATACACCCAGGGTTACTTAGCGTCGTCTATTTACGATAGTTAATTTTTGTAAGCAATTTTAATTATGGGAAGTAAAATACTTATGGATTTTGAATTTTATCCGAAATCAAATTATAATGCACTTACAATTTTATTATAGTCTCCATATAGTTCATAAACACAAATCAGACAATATAAACATGCCATTTTGAAAATCAAATTCTTAATTGATCCAAAAATCTATATTTATTTTAATTACAATGCTGTACATTAAATATATTTCTGTACAAGACAAACTGTCTTATCTATATTCTAAATTTCATGACCGCGGTAGTATCAATAATTAAAAGAAAAAAAGGTGACGAATTCGCTCTTTTGGAAAATATCGGGGTAAAGTTCTATGTAAATTAAATGATAATTATAACTATTTAAAACAGCCTGCTATATATTATTTAGTAAATATTTTTTATAAAATTTGTAAACCTTGAAAATCAAGTTTTATCTAAAATAATTAAACGTATATGTAATCCCATACAGATCATCTCAAAAATTATATATATTAAAAAGTTTTTAAGTTCAGGTAAAAACAGAAAACTAATTGTATCAAAGATACTATAATTAACTACTAGATTGTAAAGCTAAATATTTTTTGGATTAAAGAAGGTCCTCATTTAATTTCCAATCTATATAATTGTTAACTATAATATATCCATGGATTGAATATGTTGTCAAACATTGAAAAATTTCATTCTGAATAATTTACCCTCAAACAAAAATATATATGCATATAAGCAGTTCACAAGCAGCTGTCAATCAACGAAATGTTTGTCAAAACTTCACAAATATAAATCATGTCCTTATTTGACTAAAGCAGAAAAACAGAACATAGTTACCATCGCAACAGCTAAAACAGCAGCATATATATAGTAAGAAGGACGATTGTGTCGAACATTACACAGTCAAGTTAAACCAAATGTTCAACTTCAAAATAAGAATATGAAGGAAGCCGGAAACATTTTGAAGACGCCTTTTCTTAGGGGTTAGAGTAAATCGATTATAATCCTATATACGTAAAATGAAACATACTAAATAATAAATGTATATAGACTTTGACAATAATGACACTATTTACTATTAATACCCCTGCCCCCTTCTTTGAGCCTTAAAAATGTTTATTTCTGTATGACCCACGTATAAGCCCTCTCCCCTTAATACAAAATCTTCTAATATTAAATATTATAAGTATATTATATTATATTCAACCACTTAAAAACATTAGGTACCTACGATCAAATGCCTTATAATTAATCAATATAATTACCTATCAACAAACATATATTTGATTAGGTATGTATTAGTTTATTTTAAAATGTTTGTCAATTATTTTTGCCTACACCTATGTATAGTATCTATACCAATCTATTCGGTTATTAATTAAATTTCTGTCAAGTAATGTAAGTTAATTGTTTTTGTTTTTTCGGACTCATGTATAACCCCCCCCCCCCCTTTACTTTAAGTGGCAAATATTAGGTTTACAGGGAAGCTTCTACGCGGAGAAATACGGAATATATATAATTGTAGTTGTTGTAATAGTTAGGCTGATAAGTTTTAACAATCTGTATATTCATGCATTGTTAAAGAAACCTTAATTTAATACTTTAACAATAATTACCAAATATAATAGGGGTCGACAAAAAATCTCGTTTTAATTATATTACTTTCAATAAATGAATTGTATTGATTTTTGTTGCTAATTATATTAAATTATCTATGTATTATTATACATACATATCTATAAAATATCCAAGAATTTTTTTGTTGTTGACCCCAATATTAAGATTTTTTCTTTTTTTAATTGTAAACGAGTGCTTCCATAAAAACAAAAATCTATTCGAATTATTAAAAATCTTCTCTACTCAAAAAAATGATTAAGATTAAAGTTCAAAATAAGTTTAAAGGTCAGAACTGTTGCTATTATTCGTCTGAAAATGGAAAACATTGCAGATTATTCATGAAACATAAAGCTTGCCTTTGATTATATAATAACAAAATATAATAATTTTTAACCCAACTTATATGGAGGACTTTAACCTTCCGAAATAAACACGGTTCCGCAAAAATGTTCTCTTTAGATTAGAATTGCACCCAAATCGAAAGCAAATTACATTTTCACATGAATCCTTCGCCATTTAAACAGATATATAAGGGACTTTGTCAATGCATCGATTAAGACAATTTCTCTGCAATAAATGTATTATTACTTTATAACTTTTCGACTCAAATTAAAGACAATTTAGGTTTAATTATATTCAACTATATGGACATATATTTTTAAAATACAAATAATATTATAATATAACATTATGTTCGAAATTAAAAAGAGTACCTAAAAATTTGAAATCCAATCAAATATTTGTGTACTTAATATGCTATATGCGACCTGAAAAGTTTTATATTATTTAATTCAATACTTCATGCATAAATACATAAGTTGGGATTATAAAAACAATGAAAACTGTCTTAAACGATTCAACAATGGCCTTGACGAAATAAAATGAGTTCTATATGACATAACTACCTACTCCATCTGAATTTAAAATAAGTTAGGAGTGGTTCAAACGGGGGTTATATTGAAATCAAATCTTTGTTATGACAAGGTATTATTAAAATGTATTATATTACTTTTCCTTTTCAAAAAATAAACAACGCAAATACAATTAAAATTCTATCTAGACATCATAGCCGTTGAACAAAAACATAACATCGGCTTTTGAATTAAATACTTTTTATACAGAATAAAAAGATCAATAAATATTGAATTTACCTTTATGCAAATACATATATTATAGATTATTATTTAAATAATTAGATTTCAAAATCCGACAAAGTAACAATCTCAAAACAACGAAAATTATTGATTATAATCAGTATTGAATATATGTTAAAAAATGTCCCTTGAATTAGTAATATAATTATGCTAAATTGAACTAATATTTAGATTGAGGTTATAAATCTGTATAATTTGAAGAAACGCACGTACAAAAAAATAAAGTGATCAGGTTTTAAAAGATGTCAGTCTATATCTTCCTGTAGAGAATAATAATTGTTCTAATAAAATTATCGTCTAAATTATCAGATAATTAAAATATTTCGATAATTATTTTGTAAGAGTATCTAAAATTTGTATCTAGAGTATCTAAAGTTGTTTCTGAACTCTAAACCAAATAATTCTAAGAAAGAGCATAAAATTAGTAGTTCGAATAAAAAAATATATTGTAAACTATGCCTTAATTATTTTCAGGAAAGGAAACAGTTTGTTAAAAATATTTTGAGTATTGATTTTGTAAACAATTTATGACGAAGAATTATATTACTGCTTCATTTTCCTACAAAATTTCATTCAAGATAATTCATTCATTTATCTACAGAGTTCAATAAGAGAGATTTATTTGCAATCGATATTAAATGCAACAATTAATCATTGTAGTACTGTAAGTTAACCTCCGTCAAACCTAATTTGTCTACATAATAGCAATATGAACAGAATTATACATTTAATATATATAACATCGAATAGTGAATTAAACATATATATTTACCGTTATTTACGCATAGCTATAGTAGGTATTAAGTTTGCAAACAATTTTATTTCAATATTTCACAGCGAATTGCAATTCAAAATCCCACTTCTAGTTTGAAAACATTTATTATTGCAGTCACTCTGGAGAATAAAAAATATATCTAAACTTGTTAATAAAATTCTTATTAATGCATACAATAAAAAAATATCGATAAGTTTCCATAGGGACATGACATGCGGGAAATTTAAGCTCAAGCTTGGCAACCTTTTTAGAAGCTCCGAATATTGGAAGATTTCAGTGTCAAATAGTGTAAATAAAAGCTAGAACAGTCATAGCATCGATTTCTTCCGCAGATAATTGAATTTTCTACTGGGTTGAATTTGCAGAATTG
Source organism: Vannuccia rotundouncinata (assembly GCA_034780395.1). Classification (NCBI taxonomy): domain Eukaryota; kingdom Metazoa; phylum Platyhelminthes; order Proseriata; family Coelogynoporidae; genus Vannuccia; species Vannuccia rotundouncinata. The sequence goes on along the minus strand of JAUZNC010015227.1, from coordinate 13,766 downwards.
CTCGTTCTAGGGGAGTGAATAAAGAAGATCGAGTGAAGAGGAGACGAAAGGAATGAAAAATAATGGTGCACTGTTCTGATTATGAGAAGGTTATTTATGGGAGAAATTACAGCGGAAATAGTATTTTTCACACGAAAACCCTGAAAATCAAATGAAATGTTATGCGCATGATTAAAAGAATTTTTAAATAATTTTACTTATAACTCTATATATTCACTATAAATACACCTTATAACATCATTCAACATTTATTGCAAATAAATCAACACAAATGTCGTCTAAAGATTCATTTTATAATAGATAAAAATTGAAAATTTATCCATTGCATGTACCAATAACAGAAACTTCATTCCCTTTAAAAATTCCCTAATGCATCCCATTTACATCTTATAAAGTGTAGTACCTAGTTAGGGTATTAAAAGTTCAACATATAGAAAAGGTCTTTAGTCTATATAGTAACTTATATGAATAACATCATTAACAAGGTTCTAATAAATGCGATTTGCGTTATGCCTTTAATAAAAATATCGAAATTGAAAATAAAATAAGCTAACTAATATAAGCTACAACTTTGAAAAAATGTATAATTAGTCACTGATTTATAATGAGACGTGACATTTCAAAAAGTTGAAAGAGTAGATAATGTGAATAAAAATAAATCAGTATAACTTCTGCTTTCTATAACAGATAAAATATAAAAACGTGTTACCCTTTTGGCCAAGAATTAGAGCAAGGGTTAATCAGAGGTAGTATTATAGCTTGTCCCAAATAATCATTATGAAAATCTAGAGATAAAAAATGAGTCATTATATATATGGTGTCAGTTCAGAAGTAGTTCCCTTACAAGTTCTGTTTTTACATTGAGAAAAAAAAGTAATAATTGCTTTACAATATATATATATATATGTTTCGTAGGGTAAAGGAGCTATATTTTTAAACTAAGCACAATCGTTAATTTTATATATTTTAATAAGTATTCGTTGATTGTTCTACATAATAATTGTACAATTCGTCCCATCTAGGACGGTACCTAACTAATTTTCACCATTTATCTGTTTTGTTTTTCTATTAGTCATAATCAATTTGGCTATTTTTTTATTTCATTTTGTTTTTCTATATAATATGTACTGATGTTTAATAAACATATTATAGTATTACTAAAAACAACGATATATTCATTTTACCATGACTCAAAAAGAAATAAGAACACGTATCAAATTGATTTAAATTGGGCGAGTAACACTTATATACCTAGTTAAAATTTATACCAGAGGCAATCGGATAAATCACATTGTGCGTTCAAAAAGTCCCATAGTGAATTACATAATAGTTATAGAACACTATAATATTATATACCATTGATTTATACATGTATGAAAATATATCACACGAGTAGTATTCAAATAATATATTCAATTGTATAAATATATATATCCATTTTCTAATATATTCCCATGTCTCCAGACTTAATATTTATTATAGAATATTCTACAATAATTATATAAAGTAGGTGTTAAAACGTAAGAGGCCAAATGCGATGCAATTAGCTAATTTCTACCTATTAATATTAAGCTTAGAAAAAAGAAATAATCAATAATATCAATCAATATTCATCTAAGTACTAAAATTGTTATCTTCTAAAAGAACGGTATACTGTATTAATGGTAAGGTAAGGGGATAAAATCTATTTATATAATTAATCATTTACTCTAGTAAATGAACGTTAGATGGTTTAGTAATAAAAACCGACAATTCCAAAATTTAGTACCTTCTTGTTTCATAAACTGTTACAATTCGTTACAGATTCTATGCTATAGTCAAAGTGTTAATAATTTATCAATATCGTCCTTATGGGTAGGTTAGTGAATTTTACATATAAAATATGTAAACATCCTATTTATATGTCTTGTTCAAAGATTAATTCTTAAGGGTAAGTATCTATGGGTGACTAGACTGAAAAACAAGCAAGAATAAATAATACAATAATGAATATACGATAAATGATTAATAATGTATCTATTGGACAAGATCATCATGACAACGAAAGGTTCTTGTATAAAAAAAAGTATTTACAGTAGCAATGTAATATATTAATAACAATATATTATGCCAGATGGTAGTAAAACATTTATTTCTAACTGAAAATGTATTTTTAATATAGAATGGATAAATTTTTAATATAGAATAGATATATTTTTGTCTATATATGATCCTTCTGTATATATGTGATATATTGCAGTCTCCAGTACTGTAACAAGACATTTGTAATGTTGCCGAATAAATAATCTACTTCCGAAAATCCGGACACACAATATGTCAGAAATAGGTCGGTTCAGACGGAAAAAAAATTTACCCTGATCAGAATTACCGCTTGACTTACATTAATAATAAAAATTATAGATTTACCCACAAACAGATATACCACAAGAAAAAAAATTTTAATTGAATTTGTCGGTAAAGTTTTCGCATCAAAACGGACAAATAAATGTAGATAAGATAATTATGTAACGCTTTACAGAAAAATGGGTAGGTAATTTAGTTATTAAGTAAACCCACTTTCACATGTGTAGTACAGCTCATTAGTATCTAGATTTAAACTAAATATTTCAATTTAAAATGAGATTTATCCAAACACCAAAAAACAATATTATAAAATATCTACAAAATTCAAAGTACATTTTTATGCCAATCACATATTTCGTAAGGTTACACTCATCATCAGTAAATGAAAATTATTCATTAGTTTAATTCATTATGGAGCAAATATATATTCATTCAAAACTTACCACATTAGTACATCCATTGAAAATTATAGGAATCAATTAATAAATCGATATTTCTTATTTTTCGAATAATTATTCTTACTTAAGTGAATATCATTAAATTTGTATAGCTTCAAAAGGAATAAAAATATTTTTAATAAGTTTGATGTATTTTATTTGATCACTAGACAAATAGCGGATCAGGTGGGAGCCAATTATGGGAAAATAGTTATACTACAGACATCCGCATGAATACTAGCTGTATAAAGGTTGATGGCAACGTTTTAACTGCATGCTGTGCCAAAGGCTATGGCGAATTAGCTGGATCGATAAGCGTAAATAATACTTAACTGTGATTGGTTACTGAGTAATATTAGCTGAGTTATTCATACTGAAAATTTCGGCGGTAAATTTAAAGAGATTATTATAATATTTATATTATTGGTAGAAAGTATAGTGGAATCCGATAAATATTATAAAATCACAAAGGCCGGCCGAAATGATCAGCAGCTTCTTAGTTAATTAAACGGTTGATATTATAAACCGAAATTCACTAAGATTAGAACAAAAAGTTACTATTATTAGGTATATGTGGGATTGAATCGATATTCGGGGGTGCAAACTACCCTTTCTGTAAATCGTTAAATGGAGTCAATATATAAACGTGCATTATTATACCCACACTAAGTTAATTTTCAAAACTTTTATAAAATATTGAAGTAGCTGTATATATTTTTAAGGAAAAAAATACAAAAAATCGTCCCATCTCCTTTAAAAAAATGCTGGCAATGCCGCTGGATTAAATTGAGAAACATAAATACAATTTACATATAAATGTACATCTATCAATTTATATTAAATTAACAACTTTTATAAATACTAATACATTTATTATATAAAAATAAATATATAGCTATATACTATGAGCTCACTCAGAGAGGTCATATTTTTTACTTTTATATAATTACCATAAATATACTACACAGCTCACATATATCATATATCACAAACTCATAATAATTAATATTTTATCTAGGCAATTTAATGGTAAAAATTTACCGAAGTATAAAGTACTGATTTTATAAAACGGCAATTTAACTATAGGTAATATTAAAGGATATCAACAATTTTGATTTTAATAAACATCAATTTTATCAAGCGAATTCATTTGTATATTATATGATAGGACTAAATAATTTATAGAATTATAGTGAAAGGCGAAGATTTTGTAGTTAATGAAAAAAATTAAAGAAAATAGAACTAATAATATACAGAAACCTTTCGAGGTTATGTAGTATTTTGGTTTTTAATAAAATAGATTCACAGATTAACATAAAATTAAATATAATTAACTTTCTAATTTGAAATAATTAAACCTCATTATATATATCACAAAGAGTGAAATATTTATTTATCAGCAAACTTTCGAGTACTGTAATTTAGCTGTTCTCTGGAATTTTATAGCTGTTTCTAATTATCTTTTTTATATTTTAATAATTTCATTGTACTTTAATCATATCATAATTCTTTTATATTTAAGAACAATTATGTGAATAAAATATTATGTAGTCCTTCCAGTTTTATTGATTGTTGTATACTAGACTGGAGCACTCTGTTACGCGGCGTTATATCTGCAATATGAACTACTCTATAATATAAGTTTTATAATATAATATAAGTTTTCAGCTGTAATTTTAGTTTTCTTAACTATATATACGTCATCTTCGGTTTTCATTTTAATTCTATTATTCCGATGCTGCGAGAAATTTGCCAGTACTATATTTCCTATTAATTAGGTATCCTAGAATTATTGACTTTAAACTTTTTAATTAAATTTAAATTGTCGCTTGAATAAAGTTAGAAAGAAATATTTCAAGCGCCTGCCTATACAACTCTTTAATAATACAAAATTATATTATTTAATTCGATTGTAAATTGATCTGAATATTTTCTGACAGGATATTTATTATATGATTAATTGTCACAATTATGCATAAAACGGGAATATTCCATAAAATACTTAGATATGTTTAGCACGTATAAATTGGCTCTTTTTTCAATTTACATTGATAATTTCATAACCAAATGTAATTACTTAAAAAAAATTTCCATATATTATAGCTATAATTAATTAAGTAGATTAAAATTAGTACCTATATACCGAATCCAATTTTGAGAGAATAAGTATTTTAAGATAACTATTTATTCCGCACGAGCGAAATTTAAGTTCCATCTATGGTAACTCAAGTTAATTTTGAAATATATTTTATGACGTCAGGAGGAAAATTTCCATATATATATATTATAGTTCTCTCAAAATTGGCTTTGCGGCGCCAAATCTAGATATTCTACATATATCTTGTACATGCTAAATCTAATCGTATAATCAGTGACCAGATCTTAATTTTATTAATTATAGTAGTCTGCTTCTATGATGATCTTATAAAAAGTTGAGTAGCTACTAATTACCTCTATAGTTTAGAGCATAAAAATAAAATTATTATCGCTGGAATAAATGTATAAATTCAAAATTTGAAGGATGCGATCGATATTTTTTATTTAGTATTGTAAAATCAGTTTCTCTAATTTTAAATTCTGTAATTATGATAGTTCTAAACATTTTTGTAAGTACATAATAATTTATTTATGAACTTAAGAACCCAATATATTTTCACACTACATATACTAGTAGTATAAATCTTAAACTTTAATATTTTTACTTTTCAGATAGCGTCACTGTTAATTAACCTAGAGGAAGTGAATTCTCAAGCAATTCATTGCAACGTGCATTTCATAAAATGTTTGAAAATGTCTTCAGCCTCACTTCAAACGTGTCTCGAAGAAATAAAGAAATTACCTAAATGTAGTGCATGTGAAGATTCAACTAATAGGTGGGTTTGTTTTTCAACTAGTAAACACTGACAAATTAATAATCTGTTCATGATCGTGTTTTTCTTAATTATTGTTGGTAAAAAAATTATTCTATTGATTGATGTGCCCTTTTCTAAGGATGTATAAATTTAGACGTTATAATATTAAAAAAAGTTACTACTTATTTATGTATTACTGCTTATGATATTTGAGCACATGGCAGAAAAATATATTCCCATATATATGTATATAAAATATATTTAATTAAATACATAATTATAGAAAATAGATTAATCAATCATAAACAAATATAATGTTATATATACTATATTTTAATACGAAATAGAAAATTGTACTACATAATGTACTATCTATACAATAATAATTCACTAGTTTCAATTCTATGATCTACATTCGTTGACTCTCTTTCTGCACACGAGTGGCATATGTTTTCGATACTAGATTCCAGGCGTCCATATAACGATCCATGCACAAACCAACACACTTCTAAATAGAAAGGGATGACACAGTATGAATTAATAGTTTGAGCAGTAAAATCATTAGAGTCTGAGTATACTATAACTTAAAATGATTTATAAAGCAAATGTAAAGTGTGGTCAACACATACCTGCTCTGATTTATCAAGTGATGTAGCAGGCTTTGTAACACATTTTGCAAAACATTTGTCAGACACTTTCTGAAAGAAATAAGTACAGTCAAAATAAAAATAAACAAAATACTTGTTATACTAGGTATTGTAATTGTAGTACCTTTTCTAATCGGACAATATAATTTATAAATATTAATCAAACTTTTATCAGTGTAGAAAAATAATTAAAATTTTTAATTACAACTAATCATTTGTACTAAAAATAACACAATAACTAATCAACCAAAATTTAACAATAAAAATAAACGATTTTAATCATTAATCAGAATATATATCCAGGGATGGGAATAGCAGTTTCAAAAATCCACTGAAGTCAGAACTTTGGGGGGCCCCCATATAAACAATTAATAAAAAATACTAAAATTTGGGAACCAAATCCGCAGAAGATTCACATTCTTGTATATCAATTAGTGATAGATATCAATGATATGTGTTTGAAATCATTATACAGAAGAGTAACAAGTTATGGGAAAATACAAAAAAGTATATGAACATTTTCAGAAATTAGTAATTTTTTTAAAAGGAGAATATCAAAACAAATATTATAAAATACTTAATAAAACTAACGAGTACCTTATTAGAACAACAATGAATGTATTACAGAAATTCAGCTATGATGGATATCAACAATTAAATAAAATAAATTGTTGCCAATTTGTTGACAAAATTGACTAATCAAAACTCTGGCTTATATGGGCTTCCAGTTATTTCAGACTAATTATATAGTCAATGCATGTAAGAAAACAATTTCAAATACATTGGCTAACTCAGATTCTTTATTTTAGGATGAGTAAACAGATATCAATATGAACATAACATGTCCAATATATTGAATGTGTAGCAACACTATCAGAATTATTGAAAACTAAAACTGGAATCAAAGCCTAATGTAGTTATTGATTAACCAGTTGTAATGGACACTGACAAGAATGATGATCATACAAGACCTTATTAAAAAGACAGGAGAATGAAAGCTTTAACTTTAATGTGTGACAATTTGCTAACAAAACAACGAATTATGAGTATTTTATATAATAGTAATGTTGTAATTTAGGCTATATTAAAATAAGCCTTACTCTATGATATAGAATATGATAGTGTCACATGTTGCACACTGAAAAAATATTTCAGACAAGCACAAATAAAAATACAGCAAAATAGTTCAAATTGTATTAATTTGAAAAGCAAATAAAATTATACATATTATGATAATTTGTACAGACTAAGTTCTAATTTAAATACACACATTGAATAATAGAGTCAAAAATGTTGCATAATATAAAACAGGGTTTGTATGAAATTTTGAAAAGCAAGTTAAAACTTATTCTAAGACTTATTAATGAAAAATTTCAGCACATTGCAAAGTACTATGTAGTAACAAACACAACATGTAAACCTATAAATATAATTTATAAAGTGGTGTGATTTTCTAAAATTAGGAAAATATATACAAGGGTGTATATAATTAAATGTACCAAAATAACATTATGTTTGGCCAATAAAGACATCAGCTCATTATTACAGACATATTTGTAGCTAGATTGCAGGAAACCTCATAGAATACAAGGAATATATGTCAAAGAGTGGAGTCTCAACAATCATAGCATGATATCTGTTGGTGACCAGTTGAGAACCCCAACCAGTTGATAACTTTTTATATCTTTTTAAAAAGTTCTCAACTGGTCAGAAGTTCCAAACTGGTTGACAGTTTAAGAATTTTTTTTCTATTTTTTAAAAAAATGTTCTTAACTGGTTGATTAATTGAGAAATCAGAAAATTATCTAAATTACACTTTTTTGTATTTGTCAAATTGGTATTAGTAAATTGAAAATATTTAAACAAAACCTATTTTTAAACCTAAAACTGTTATTAAAACACAACAATAATTAATACATTGTGATAAGCTAATAAGGTATATATTATGTATAAGTATATAATAAAACTGTGTTTTATCATAGTTTTATGTATATAGACATATAGGCAAAGATAAACAAAACATACCAATATCCCTAAGAAGCAAGGTGGAAACAGTTATCAATCTCATTACAGAGTACTTAGTACTCCCCATTGCAGGCATGGGAACAGGAAATCATAAAAACCAAAAGATATTTTTTGGGCCCCCTAATTTTTGGCTGCTAAGAAAATCCTTATTACAAAAAACTGAAACAGTTTGAAATAGCTGTATTTAGGATGCAATTTTTTAATAAATCCTTAAAATTCCATAGGTTTTCCAAGAGATTTCATCCATTATTATTAATTTTAGACAACCTATAGATGAAACATTAAAACTTGAACTATTAATAAGAGCTTTAATTAATAGTGCAACCAAAATTAGAAATATACAGATGAATTTTACAGATATATTTCTCATCAGATGTGTCTTCCTCAAGAATGACCCTAAGATAAAAAAAAAACAGTATTCTGGAAAAAAACAGAAGATTCCCATGCCTGCCATTGTAATTCTTTTTATTTTCCCTGTACATCAAACCATTCTATAGCATTTTCTACTGCAGCTATACCATGTAATAAAGGTTTCTGTAATTCAATAATTGGTTTAGCCATTCTGTACAAAAGATTTATTATTTTTATTATTTTATCATTACAGATACTTATAATTAAGGTGTAACTTCATTATTTAAAGTCACAATTACACTAATGGGACTTCATAATTATACATATGAACCATAGAAAAAAAAATTTATTCAGATTTCTATAATTCCATCAAATTATTAAATAACTCATTTAAAAACAGAAATTATATTATTTAATAATATAGTTTATGAGTAATAATTGTCTAACATTTTATCTTTATAGACATAGATATATTTATTTCTAACTACAAGGCTAAATCTAAACTGTATGTATTCATAAATTTAGATTTAACATCTATATACTTATAAAGTAAATTATTATATAAATTAATGTAATTTAGATATTGTTTTAAGTTCTCAATTGATTAACCAATTGACAACATTTTTTTACAAAGTTCTCAACTGGTCAGAAGTTCCAAACTGGTCAACCAATTGAGAAATTTATATAAAGATCTAAAATCTCAACTGGTTACCAACATATCCATTTATATAAAATGAATAAATAATGAATTTAATCTATGCCAAGACATACATTTTTATACTCCATTCTCTAAGATTTGCAGACCACCTATGGCCATTAAATAGATTACCAAATATGGTGGTCAAATGGGCATTATGGCATCATTGCTAAAAAAATCTCTTACTTTATCATCACAATTTTTTTCTAATGAATTTTTTGATTCCCTCATAATAGAACAAGAATAAATAAAAATAACATTGCACCATGGAAGCATATAATATTTTTACATATAGAGCAGTCAATGTCTTTATTAAACTCTTTATGTTCACTGTATTAACTCAATTATAATATGATTTTGTAATAAACCAGAAAAAGAAATGATTTTTTAGATTTAAACAGTTTTTCTGAATTATTTTGTACAAATCACATTAATGTCCTTTTGTAACTGTTAGATGTTCTGTCCACTGAAGAATGAATGAAGTCCTTTAAATTCTTACTGAGCTCCTTAGAAAATACAATTAAAAGTGGAACAATTGAAATTTTGGAGACTATGTTCAGAAAGTTAGTTAAAAAAGAATAATTGTCTTTTTATTAGTTATACAGTTACAAATAGGAAAACTTTTAATTGGTAACACTATTCAGGATGACATTGTCAAAAAATAATAAGATAACATTTCTTTTCAGAAAACATTAATAGAATGTTTTGAAATTTCAATATGGCTCTAAAAAATCATATTTAATGAACAATATTGTTATAGCTAAATGTGGCTGTAAATAAATGTAATTTTAGCCAAATTTAGCTGCATTTAAAATTTAAGTTATATAAATGGAAACCCTTTTTAATTTATAAGATATATTTTTTACAGATTGAATTTAAAGCATTATTAAAAGTAATTAAATTACAAAGTTTTTTTATATGCACAAATATTTAATTGCAAATACATATTTAAAACTTCTTGAAAAATTCAGTTTAAATTAAATATTAAATACAGTCAGATTTAAGATTTGTTTGTAATTGAAAGTGTTATATATCTGCATTTTAGAAAGTATTGTAAATCACTCAAATAACCATAAAAATAATGTTAATTATATAAAAGAAAAAATATCTACATATTTAAAAAATATAAATATCAATAATTTTATGAATAAAATATTTACAGGAATACTTTAAAGATGAAAGATATTTAAATTGGGTTCATTTTACAATAAACATACCTTTAGTAATTCCTGAATATTAGCAAGAGCTACTTGAGTCCTAACACTTTCCATCAATTTATCTCTATCAGCTCCTCCAGATGACGAATTAAAACCATCCATCATATATTATTAAAATAATTTATAGTGAAAAATAACACGAGGATAGGATCAATAATTAAAATGAAACTAATTTGTTTATTGTGTCGAAGCTTTAAAACATTTTTTCAGAGTAAATATACCAATTTTCATACACTATATAATATTATATTTTAGCGACCGCCCAATTGAGCATTAGACTGTTTCACTGTACTTTACCCTGTTTATTAACTTATTGATTAGATTTAACTTTGTTTATTATATGTAATATATTATATATTAGTACAACTTACTATATGACAACGTTGAACAGAAGGCCATGATGCAAATGTAACCAGACGAGTTACATTTGTTTTATTTTTATTTTTGCAGACTTTAGCCTGTGTATTTTTTTGAGACTGTTACCCCGTGAAATTGCAGTTGATATTGCCAACTCAAGTCTGAACTGTACGAATTATCGGAGGAAGCAGGCAAATACTTCGCTTCGACTGGCCGGGAAGCGAATTTACGAATTGTCAACGAAATCGATAAAATACCGCAGTGTATTCCGTAAGATCTGATATTGGGACCAAGGACCAAGTTAAGAAATTTGTGCCACCCCTGTGGTGTACCCAGAGGGAAATTATGCATATCGCTATATATAATATACTTTAATTAAATTTGCAATCTAAAATTTAGGCATTTAAAATTATTAGCCATGCGTGTTAGCCAAAAAACTTAGATTTTATTAGTTAATTTGAAATTATAGCTATATTACTTCAATTTGGTTGATCTATTTAGAGTTTTATTTCCATTTTTTGCCTATCACAATGCTTAAGCCTTTAATTTTAGATGGCAGATCTATAAGTAAGTTGTAGTTATATAGTGTAATATGTTTGTGGATGCAAAATATTACAGCAGCATAAGACAAACGTCATTTACTGGTATGACGCTAACTATCATGGTGCTTCGGCTTTCCTGTGACGTCTGCAGCCATGCACTTTTAACACGCGGCGCCTCAAAATAAGCGACACTGCCGGAAAATTAATATAAACTCATTCGTCCATTCACGCCAAACACAAGACAATCAAAACTACTTTGGCTCTATAACCACTCTTCTGAGCGACTCTATTTGATCGATACTGACGTCGATGAGAGGGTCATTTGGGAGTCCGACTGTGACCGAAGATTTAACCCCAATATAGCTCGCCACTATAGCAGCCGCATACGATATTCTTTCTTTCGGCGAGTGATCTCTGCAAATGCGCCTCGGCACCAAATCGCTGCAAATATGAAAATTCTCGGTGATGATTTTCTCGCCCACGGAATACTCGTTGACATACGCTATAACCATCTCATATGATAATTATGAGTGATCCGGTGCTTCCGCTGCAAAGTCTGGTGTCATCCGCAACCTCCATGACAAGCCAAACCCGAATAGACTTTGTTCTGAAGTCATCAACGAATTCCCGGATATTCTGTCTCCAATGTACTTGATCCGCCTACCGCAAACAAGACATATCGAGACGATCAGGCCTCCGGTTTTCAACAAAACAAGCCGCCACTCTCCCAAGTAGATCTTGGCAGCCAAAAATGTCTTTGCAAAGATTGAGAAGATAGGGATTATCAGAAGGTTTACCAGTTAACGTCTTCACCCCTCCTATGCGTCCCGAAAACGTATGCCAATTGGAGTCCGTGTGGGGACTACCGCTGCCTCAATGCGGACTCGACCGACGATCGGAACCACAAAGATCGCCATTAAAACTTTCTTTCAAAATCTCGGAAAACAGTGTTTTTCAAGGATTGATTTAGTAAGAGGGTAGGTACTACCAAATTCCAATGTCAGCGGCTTTCGTCCTTTAAACAATCGTCATAACCCCTTTCGTACGCTGGGAATTATTGCGCAAGCCTTTTGGACTCAAGGAGCCGCTCAGGCTTTCCAGAAGACGCAAGGTATAAATAAAATTTTGACTATCACAACGAAAGTAATTTTTGTGCTCTCTTCTAGCGCCTTCAAGATCATGGCCTAGTCGTCCGCACCCCACAAAGTGCTCTTTCGGCGTCAGCGAGATTGATTTTTTAAGACACCGCGTTAGTCACTCTGGTATCCTACCACCACCCGAGAAGGTCCGTGCCATTAAAGACTTCTCAGAAGTTCCTGGGGATACTGAACTTATACTTTCACCGCAATCCTCGCGCCATTCCGTACCGCGCTCTGTAGCACGTGGCGCTTCCATTTACGACTACAGCATGACAACGTAATATGTTACATATACACTTTATATAACCAGACGAGTTCATAAATCATTTGTTTATGTTATTTATCCGGTTTTTATATATATTTATTATAATTGGTGTGGGGGTGTATGTGGTTGCCATGATGTAAAGCTGTTTTAAAATAGAAAACTAGTGAGGTCTGCGATCCAGTAAAAATTTTACGTTTTCAAAACAGGAAAATTTTGCTAGTTTTCTCCTTGTTTTGGATAATTTAAAATTATAGATATACCAAGTTTTACAAACCATTATTTTCAAACCAAAGATATTAAGTCCAACCCTAAAAGGTTAAAATTTACTACAATTTTTTATAATGAGGGGTTGGGGGGGATCGGCGTTACGAACGTTATTTTATACAGGGAGACGGGGGTTGATTTATAAATTAAACTTTATACGGTGCGTAATGCGGAGGGTCTTTGAAAACCCAGTTTTTTCGTATCCTTATTTGTGAATGGCCCATATGATCGTAAAAATCTCACGAAAATTTCTTAGTCTATATATACAGCTTTTATTTTTAAAAGAATGTGCTGCTTTCAAAAATTATTTCAAATAAATTGCATCTCATGCACAATAATAATATAGACATTACTCACTATTTTTATGTTTGTTGTAATTTAGAAAAATGTCTATGATCTCGATAAATTAAAAGTAAAATTATGAAAAACACACACGTATATGCCTGTTTAAAAAGTTGTGGGGGGGGCGACATTTCTTAGGAGCGACGTCATTTTTATTGAAAATTTTCTATGTCAAATTATTTTATTTGAATTATTATTTTGCAAAGTGTATTCAATAGTTGTGCTCGAATGGTCAAACGGCTACCCAAATATAGTCTTAACATCTCCGAGGTACTAAAAGGTCTAAAC
>JAUZNC010015226.1:38178-67478 GCA_034780395.1 Vannuccia rotundouncinata | reverse complement strand
TATAATCCGACAGTACCTCGGAATACCACGGAAGTTCCGAGAAATACCACGGAAGTTCCGAGAAATACCACGGAAGTATGCGGAGTTTAGGAAACATCGGGAGACTCGTGATCAAATCGCAAACATTAAATGGATCATCGAAAAAGGCATAGAGAACAGACAAATCTTTATCTTACATATATAGACTATGCAAAGACATTCGACACCCTAAGGTCTGATAGCATGATCGAGCTGCTACGATCGCCCGGTTCAAACCAGAGCTCCATTGTTTGAATAACATTTTGGGACTGTGAATGGTTCAAGAAAGGCCAGGGCATTTGGCAAGGATGTCCCGCATCTTCACACCTATTCAACATTTACGCAGAAGATATAATGCGCAACGCTCGTAATACTTTTGATGGTGGTATAAAGATAAATGGCACACTGATAAACAATACGCTATGTTAACGACACGACCCTTATTGCAACATCACCTGATCGAGAAGGAACGCGTTGCAAGTGAAGATGCTTTTTTTTTCCTAAACTTCAATAAAACTAAATCAAAGCAAATGGCCGTTGGAAAGAAACATCAATTCACGAATTAAACTTGGAATCTTTCATTCTTGGAAACTTTCATTAGAAACCGAAGAGAAAGCACCAACTATATAAAATGGCGAATCGGCACAGATCTTGACATCAGTGTCAAGATCTGACTCGTTAAATTATCTATTTTCTGAATCCCAAGATTCGGATGTGAATCTTGAACTCTGACTCCAAACGAAAATAGTAAAATAACGGCTTTTGAATTATGGACATGGAGGAAAATACTACATTATCGGGTGGCGCGAGAACGGAACAAACGAATAAGTGCTAGACAAATTTTGGTCATTTCTGTCAACAGTAGTAGGTTTGGAAAGCTGTTGATGCAAGGTCGTGTTGAAGGTAGAGGAAGGCGTTGAATATCTAAAACCAGACGGATGGATCACATAAAGGATGTCACCGGTAGGACAGCAGAGCAGTTGAACATCATGACAATGGGCAGAGAATACACTAGCGATACGAAACATTTTGAGTCACGAAAAACGGTTGATGAGGATGACGACGACGTGTTAACAAAATGATTTTGTAACTGCATATTTTTCTGACTTTTGCTCAATGAGATCTAGCATAAATTTCTCCAACTATTCTCTTTTATTACATAGTTTTGAAGACAACATTCAAATAAGAATTATGGTTGAAAATATATATTCAAATAAATAAATTTGAATATGGGAGGTATTACTATCAAATATTATTTGTGACAAACTTATTACAAAATTTATTGAACACGTTTAATAATTTAAATAACTATAAAATTGTTATCCAATAATAAATCAATTGTTCAAGTAACCAAAAAGTTCAATAAATTGTCGTATGAATATATCACTTACTGCATAACCATTCTATATTAATTCTTGCTTAAGAATACTTTAAGGATTCAATCAATGTGACCGTCCCTTGGTATGAAGCGGTTTGACGTCCCTTGATAGTATATGGCATGAAGCACTGTTTTGAATTCTAAATTATGACTATAAAAGTGGGTAAAATATTTCATGAATCAGCAAAGCATCCCGTTGCATATAAAGTTGTTTAAAAAATATATGTCAACTGGATGAACTTTGAAAAATCAATAATTAGCTTGACAATATTATGTACAAATTTTAGTAAAATTGCATTCACAAACTAAAAAATAATATTTATTTAATTAAAATATATAGTTTGCATAGTTGTAAATTTTTTTTTAATTTCTTTAAATTACATGATTTTCATATTTTATGAAAATGTATCCATACATAATTGTTTTATCATTATGAAGCATCTCATATAGGTGGTGGGTGATATTTTCGTGATTATAAAAATTTTAAGACGTATTTATACAAAAATTAGATGAAAATGTTTATAATTTGAACAATTTAAATCAACTACAAATGTATTCAACTATTTGAAAATAAACTTACTAAAGTAACTACTTATTAAAAGAAACAACAATAAACTATCTATAATTTACAAGTTAATAAATGAGAATTAAATTGGTTCCCGTGAAAACCAATCGTAAATTGTTTCCTAAGTTTATTTAATACATTTATTGAAAAAATTAAGATCCATTTTTTAACGTAAATATTTTTTAATATTCATAAATAATTAACTCAATTACAAAATACACATTTTAAGAATGTATAGCTTATTCAGTTTGTGATAATTTACTATGAAACTATTATTTGTAATGAGTTCTTTATGAAAATAAAGCTAACTTCAAATCCAAAACAAATTTAACGAATTAGACGAATTTTAATAAAATCAATGTAAATAATGAATACATAGAATGATAAAAAGAAATGAAAATTTATTAGAAAATTATGCTAAGGAAGATTGGGAAAAGGTTGCCTGAACAGATAAGTAGTTTTATACTCGATAAATTGGCTCAATTCAAAGTCCTGGAATCGTCTTCGAAGGATGAATAACTGGAATTAATCCCTTGAAAATGATACAATTAGCTATTTCTATTTACAATGAAAACCATTATATATAGCATAATATATCAAGTAACAATGCGGTGCATGAGAAAAAAATATTTTTTACAAAAGTTTTTATTAACATTTGGAAAATGTTTATATATAAATATGTGGATAAAAAGATAATAAACACTACAAGAATTTTATCGTGTGCATGTCTGGATCTATAAAATGAATTAAAGAGAATAAATCAATAATTTTTTTATGAATGAGATATAAACATAAGCAAGAGCTAGCGTGATATAGCGAAAATCGATTATTAATATTATTAACTATAAAGACAGATTAAAATAAATTCTGAGTGTCGTTGTACGTTGATAATCACGTTGGTATGTTTTTTCATTCTGCATTCTCTTGCGTCTCCAAATTATATGTTGGAACTTGCTCAGTTTCATTCTTCTTATTCTCCTTCAAGCAAAACCTTCGAACAGAAACTAAGCACTTTGCAATAAACTCCAGCACTTCAAGAACTGTCAAAAAGCAGCATCCGATCCAAAGACTTATTGTTCCCCCAAAATCCGAGGCTACCTTAGTCAAAGAGTAAGCCAAGTATTCTTCAATTTCTTTAACTTCTAAACTACTTGGGGATATTGTAAGATAGCTGAAGGCTTCGTTTTCTGCATTAATGATCTTCAATAATTGAGATTTATTCTTAGTAAAGGAAACTTGCGAAATCTTTTCTTTCAGTAGTTGAATAGTTTCATGCTTTGATGACGGCCATTTGTAAGACACCGAATGCACACTATAAGAGGTCTTCAAGCAACGTTTCGGAAAACGGGAGATTCTTGATACATTCATTATTTTTTCTAGAGAGTGGGCATGCTTATCGAAACATTTTGCACGCTTAACTATTTTCCTGAATAATTTATCATTGGGAAGATATACTGACTGGTTTCGATACCACATAGTTCCATTTGGATCAATCCGGTCATTGTAGAAGAAATGCCGTGGAAGTGAGTGACATTTCGGGTGGACTCTGTTTCCGTTACACATTGCCGGCTTTCGATCATCAAAACATTTGCACAGACCGTAAAGATGAATTGTTTGTATGAAATCCAAACAGTCTTCGTCTGACAAGATTTTAGTTATGTTACACCGAGTCCTCCCTTTAAGAAATCCAAAGTAGGATCGTGTGAACATCCGCTTGATAGATGCTTCGGTTTTGCATTTGCTCAAAGGCGTGTTGAAGCGAGTGTAATTTGTCATTGTTAGAAATAAGTTGACGTAGGACCAAGGTCTAATGACAACAGAATCTTTGTCGACTTTAAAGATGGTTCCTTTCTCATGAATTATAACTTCATAACCATCCGAAATTGCAAACTGAAAATCAAAAGGTTGACATAAATTATATTAAACAATAAATCAAAAAATTACGAGAAATGCGACCGAGTGCAAACCCACCCTGAACGAGTTTCAGCCGAGCAGCCGACAAACTATACTTTAAAATCTTACACAATAATTACCATAAACTGTTTTCCCTACTACCTCGATGTCCTTACGTATGGGCAGAACGACTGCACCTCCCGCAAAAAGTTGTCGATTATAGTCATCGTTCATTCCTCTAACTAACTTCTCCCACGTATATTCATCTATGTTTTATAGTACATTACTTACTTTGTCTAATGTACACGATTCCCAATTGTAAAGTTAAAAAAATTAAAAATACATTTATATTTTTATCGTTATTATAAGTATAAAATATGGGCATTGTAGAAATACCTATATCCAAATTCAGACATTACTGATAATAATAATAATATAATATAATAATCCTGAATAACATCACATACAACACCTATAAGAAGAAAGAACTGCTTTCAAATATTTCCATTTTACATACAAGATATCGTGAATTCTTATTTTTTTGTTTATTAATTTATTATTTTTTAATCACACCTGTACCACTTGGAGCTAATTTGATTTTAAGTATCAGATCTTTAGTTTTGGTCACAAATTTAATTGTAATTTTATTTTCGCAGAATAACGATTACAAATAATTTTTTGTTTTTCTTATTTTATTAATTATAAAATTAATAACATTAAAATCTTTTTAATATAATAAATGTATTTTCAACGAACTAGATTAATTTTGTTACATGTTTAAGATCTAAAATGACACAACAGCTTTTTAATAGAAATATTAAATCTATAAATTTATAAAAATATGATTCTCACCTCGTGTAAGGGATATTTGATCATAAAACTCTTCCCCATGCTTAAGATCATGTTGAGACCTCTGTGAATCTCGGTTCCCACGAAAACTCGATATTTGGGAGAAAATGTAACACAGTTGGCTCGACTGGGATGACTTGATCTTTTGAAGTCCGTGGGATCACAAGGCAGTAAATTATAGTTGCAGTAGTGAATGTGTTCCAAAATATCTGTCAACAAATCTCTTTCATCAACGTGATCTTGGAAGGACAGGTACGCATTGGTGAAGGCTGTATTCTCTTCAACAGCGGAGTCGCTGGTCCAGTTCATTGCATATTTCCAAAATCGGATGGCTTTGCTAATCCCAAGATCTCTAGTCGAAGTCTTTTCTGAACTGAACGGGACCACTTTGCAGATTGTGACATCAGGGAAGCGGAATCCATAACCATGATTTTTAACTACCGTATTGAGTCGAAAGGCTTTGTACTCCTGTATTACCAGTAATAATTGATAAGACAATAAAGAAATTGCCAACAGTATCGTGATCAGCCAAGAGTAACGCTTGAGTTTACTCCTGGAGGCAATGTTACCACTGCCGGGGATAGAGATATGTTCCGCATATTCAGCTAAGGATTTCTTTGACTCTATTTTCATTGAATATTTAAATGTTTTTAATTATAAAAATTATGTTCTCGGAAGAACAATGGTATCTGTTGTTGCTATAGAATTCAAAGAAATTTATTATAGAAATTATTAATAAAAATATCTGACAAAGTCATTACAATTCATATTGGTTGATTCTTAAATTATTGCTTATCCAATTAAAAAGACTTGTTTGAAAATTTCCATTTTAATCGAATTATTTATCAGTTGCCAATAAAAATTATTTTTTCAAAATCTTTAAGTCTCACAAACATAAAAATGTTATAATATAATTAATTAAATAATTAGTTCTTGTTGATAATATGGTTTGTTTTTATTATGTTTCATTATTATAAATTAGATATATTTCTGTCATTTATTTTATAATCACGTCAATAAAAATATAAATCTTGCATTTTTATCTATGTATTATGATTAATATAATTATTGCACTATTTTTCATTTATTTAAATATGTTAAATATTATATCGTCTGATTCCACTCGAGCTGTTATGTAAAGACGTAATTAAAATCTTATTGTTAGATAGATTGTTAACATAGAAATATTTTTAAAATCCCCAATTCAATTTGGGCATTAAAGGGGCTTGTAGTTTAAGAATAACATAATTATTATTTAATTAACTTGTTAACTTGTATCCATCCCAAATTGTAAAAATCTCCCCTGGCAAATCACGTAAAATAGGGCTAAAGACGTACGGTATATCAAGCATAAACAGTTACACTTCAAACGAATCATAAATACTAGTTAAGCCACACACTTCCAGATTTTGAAAAATAAAGTTTTAATCATTATGTATTAAAATTTTATCCTCAGAGATAGAACCTTTAATAACATTCAATATAGTGACCCTTTTTCTTCATACAGAAAGTTATCCGTTTTGAAAGATGTGGCGAGATATTTTGGTTCATGTTTTTAGGGATGTTGTGAAGTAGGATTTTTAAGGGACATTTTCAAAACTCTAATTCGGTATTTTCGAACAAATTTCACTTAAATAGAAAGACAAAGTAAGCTTACATGCAAACTTCTAATTAGCTATCTCTGTCATTGTATTATTCAATATGTTAGTCAAAAACATAAAATTATTTAATATGTTATCATTTAAATAAAATTATTTTATTTCAAAAACAGGTATATTTTTATATGAACAATATTTTATGTAATAAACAATAAACTAACTGTGAGAGATGTTATCACTTGAGTAACCGATGTTATTTTGAAGCACTCTTAAGAATTGATTCGATGACCTACAACAGACTAACAATTATTACAATTAACGATTATTTAAAACGAAAGGGGTATATGCCTAAAATGATCGGATATCGACGGATCTTATTTCTGATTGGAAGATCGTTTTTCGAAGAGGTTTATATCACCTGCAAATCTCCTGCCTCAGCAACGTCGCTTTAATAAAGCCCTCCGTTCATCCCGCTCGACAGTAGAGCGTTGTAATATTATATTAAAAGGACCATCTAGATGTTTGAAAATTTTTCGAGTTGTGCAAACAAAGTCTTCACGGATTATTGCAGTCTGCATGTGCTTGTTTACAGAATTTCTGTTTGTGAGATCCCATAACTATCGATCACACACCGCATATCCCCAAGACGTCTATGAGATGTATGACGACAATGTCCTGAATGAGAGAGGCATGGAGCGTACAGACGCCATTGCAAGAAAATTCGTTTGAATCATGTATATTCCAATTTTCATATACTCTTGTATTGGCATCCAATTTTATCCGTTTTATATATACTATAACATGATTATTTTCACTTAATATTTCACTTAGATTAACTTTTTTCTCATTTTAGCAGTATTTTCCGTGAACAGCATAAAGTGAGAAAAATTTTAGTGCAATATAGATAAAAAACAGAATGCATATATCGTTCATTTAAAAAATTATTTATTTATGGATTTTCTAAGGAAATAAAAATGATTAAGTGAGGTAAATAGTTCACTTAACTTTAAGTGAGAAATTCAAGTGAAACATGGTTTTGAAAATAGCACTGGAGTATAAGTGAAGTAAAACAGAAAGTGTGAGTAAAAGTGAAAGTGAAAGTGAAAATTAGCTTTGAAAATATGGTTTCTGGGGACCCCAGCTCTATATCCATCTTTCTGGGAAATGGATGTCCTGGAATTGTCAAAGGGCTAACTCAAAATGTGGTGGCGCTCAATCCTGCATAAAGGACTTCTTTGTCTTAATTAAATAATTAATTCTTGTTGATAATATGGTTTGTTTTTATTATGTTTCATTTTATAAATTAAATATATTACTGTCATTTATTTTATAATCACGTCAATAAAAATATAAATATTACATTTTTATCTATGTATTTTTATTTATCTACTAAATCTTTCTGCTGTTTTACTAGCACTTTGTGTTTTACCATAAATGATAATCATTTGTAGACGCATGGCGACTAATTGGGTGTGTGTATTAAACCATAGAATTCGAATAATATTTAGACCATAGATATAGAGAATACATGCGATATAGACATAAAAATCTCTGTTAGTTATATTTTTTCAAAATCTGTAAGTGAGGCACAATGGCTAAAACACTCTTTATTTCCATAGTAGTAATTTTTTAAACATAACATTATCACACAACTCTAAAGTATATCAAAGATTATTCAAACTCCAAAAATTGAAATATTTTATACGGCTCAACAAAAATAGTAGAGTTGAACATAAACATCTTTTACTCTAGCTGTAGAAATCCCTTGACACACGGAATACTTTGAATGAAAAGTCAAAAAAATAAACAAAATTGGATACTGGAAGGCTTTATATATATTAAAAAGTTTACAACGTCCCATCCTTACTTATAAATTTGCAAACATTAAATATTTTTAAATTTACAACCTTAATCCTCAAACCAAAAAATGACTAAAGTATTTGTAATGCACCTCAGTTCTATAACTCTTAATTTATATCTTTTTATTATTGATAATTAATGATATATCACCTCTATCTCTAAGTACTTCTTTTAATAGTTTAATTAAAATTCTATATTATGAAAAAAGCTGAAATTTATAAATTGTTCAATAACATGTTTTTGAACTTTATGCGAATCCTAATTATACAAAACTTTCCTAAAATGTGTGATTATAAAAAAATATGTTGAAAATAAATATAAAACATTATTTATGATAGAAATTCTCCTTTTGAAAATTTTTGTAGCTTTCATTTTTGAATTAACTTCCCATCAAAGTTTTGTATGTCACTTTATAAAATGTGATCGATGCTCTATTAATATCGACTATTTCTACAATTATAGTCTAACATGTTTTTGTTGTTCTTTTGAGAATTTTTAATGAGTTCAGATTTTCCACAATTTATCTTTTAATATAAATAGAAATTAAATTGAAATTCTTTTTATTTTTCCTGTAGACAATATTTAAAACAATGTATATCATCTATTTTATTTAGATAAATTTTTAGACGCATCATACCTAATAACTCTATTTTTAATCGTTTCTAAATATTAATTTAACACTCATGATTCAAAACAATTAAAACTTTTTGGAGTACTTTCATGTTTTACTTTCGATCGTTATAATTAAAATCAAGTTTGTAATTGAAGAATTATATCAGGCATGTTGCTTCGAACATGTGATATATGAACTTATCAAAGAATAAGAGAGGGAAAAGTGGTATACACAACAATGTGAAAAGGGGAATTTTCAAATTATATTGATTGTACTGTGACTTCCATCAATTAATTATTTATTGATATATTTCGGAAATTTGGTTATTTCGAATATCTGACGTGCCGTTATTAATTGTATCCTCGTATAAACTCCATTTATATGCATAATTATCTTTGTCAAATCATTATTGTGTTTAGATTCTTGCTTGAATTAAAGAATTCAAATTATATTCAAATTAACTATTATAATTATAAAAGATTATTGAAGATCCTGATTATTAAATAATTTATTTTGATATTTGTGCATTAACCATTCGAATGAAACAAGTTAATAAAAGTCTATCAAATATTTTAAAGTCCCGAATGTATATATAAAACGGAACATACTATAAGTGATTGGCGATTGTAATTTATCAATAAAGTTAAATAACTAATGTTATTAAAGTTTCTCGGTATCATTATTTAAAGATATTTTATGAAAGAATAATTTAGAAATATTTTCATGATCATTTTATAATCGCATTAATATCTATTTATGTAATAAAAAAAAACATTAAATATTGAAATCGATCGATTATGAAATGAAATCATGAAAATCGTTGTTCTCCATTATATTAAACTTCATGATATTAGAACGACCCTTATAACTTTCATTAAATAAAGGAAAAGAAAAATATTAAGAAAAATTAGGCGCAAATCGCTTTGCACTAGCCTTTTATGTAAGCCGACAGTAGTAAGTATGTGAAATAAGTTATTTTCCTATTGGTAGGTAGTATCCAGAGAACGAATATTCAATATTTTTAAAATATCTGAGTCCTTCATCTAACTAATAAATGACATCAATATTCAAAACCAAATATCATGCTTAACATGTTACAGCTGAAGCATGTTTCAAGTTAACGATATAATATGATTTTGTAAAATCGATTTATGAAATTCCATTCATTGGTTGAGTTATGACGTGTATATAATTGCATTCAAGGCTATTTTAATGGATGGATTTAATTATACGATTTCATTCACTTAATTGAAATGATAAACTCATGCTGGAACAAATAAATCACAAGATTATGGGAAAATATTATATTTTTAATTATAAGGTTTCCGTTTATCAGAGAGTGTTATAAGTTGTAAAATATGATAATATGTGACCTTTATTTTGATATTCATAGACATGTAGTGTTTTATTACGAAACGAAAAAATTTCATTATTGATGGTTTTTCATCATATATGTTCTGCAGAATTAAATCAAATTGTCTAAAAATAGTTTCCGAATTCTAAATCAAAATTTTTCGTTTCTATCTATAATGATATGAAAATATAAGTTCCTGATATTCTAAGTCTTGAAAAATTATAAAATTATTTTTTTTACAGAAAGATTAAAATTATCATATGTTCCGGTTTAATATTTAATGATTAATTACTCATTAAATTATTTATTAGATTTTTAAATTTACTTTTTCATTAAATGATTTCATTACTTGTGCTATTTTATATCATATAAAAAATAATAAAATAGTTTTTGTTTGAAACATAAAATTGTTCTTCAGATATTTAGATTTTTGTTATCTGCTGGGCAAACCTTTGAAATATCGGAATGATAAAAATTGATCATTTTGATTGTGCACACAGCGATAAAAATAATTGACTTAAAGTTTTTTTTTAATTACCAAACAGAAAATAAATCATTTAAACACTGTCCCTATGTATGAGGTTTAAGTTTCAAGAAGTTTTGTGAGGGACAGAGTCTTTGATTATCCAGCCTGATAATTTGAATGATAATTTTAAATATAAATTAATGTAGTAATTTTCTTGTTCTGCTATTAAATTAATTTATCTGTTCAGTGAATTATGTTTAATGACCTCAAGTTAATAATTGAAAGTTTACGTTTAAAGAAAATTCAAGTCAATAAAATTCAATTTTGATGTATTTCAATTTAGTTTTATTTGAAAAATTTTGACTCTAAATAAAAAAAATCGTCAACGGATTGAATAGAATTAGTCAAATAGGCGCTAAGTTATATTCAGTTGTTCAGTATAGCTTCATTATATCATATAGTTAATAGCATGTTGAAGCTAATCCATTTTGTGTATTAAGTTATATTTTAACTCTTGTGCATTATCTTGGTGCCAATATCAACATTTTTTATTTTTTATTTATCCGAATAAACGCTGTTTTTTATCGATTTGATTAAAATACAATAAAAATATAGATATAAATATATTGCAGCATTTATTTTCACTACTTATATTTAATAAGTAGTATAATTATATGTATATGTGGATTTTCACCCTCGTCGTGATAAAGATTTTTCGAATTAACGGTTGAATTTATAAAAGTACAACTAATTTCTAAATTAAGGATAGATTTATATTCTTTTTAAATTAGATAATAAAATATATAATCAATGAAACTTTTCCGTCTAATTCAAAATGTTTTACAATTGTCATACAAAATAGTATTATTGTAAAAACTTTAAAATATATTATTTTATAAGTCAAATTAAAATAATATATTAATAATTAAAATATTAAATAATTTTAAAAGATGCTTTCAAGTATGTATAATATAATGAGTCATATGTCACTATTAATACGAGTTTTTCTCAGTATTAACTAACTAATATAAGAAAATATTAATGCATAACATTAACTATATTTACAAAAAAATATGAAAAAGAATTAATAAACAGAGTTTAACAGTATCTACATTTACATATTAGATACTCATTGGACGTCAATCGAAAATATCTACAATTCTTGACAGTTATTTAATACATAACTGAAACCTCCTGTATAGCTGTTACATAATTAATTCTTTCTCAATTTCATCGTTAACTTTACCATCAATCTCCTTTTCTCCTGGCATGAACGTAATAGTTTTCTAGTAATATTGGGCTCTAAGATGCTTTCAAGATATTGCGACCCAAATTATAACTTTAGGTGAGAATTGTTATCCCTTATTGTTCAGATAATGCGGATTTTTTTGCTCAAAAATGTACATTTTGACCGTACGATTGTGAAACAATTTCGTATGGTCAAGAGAACGCATATGTTCCTTTGTCAATTTTATTATATGGTTTTGAGCATCGTCATAAAAGGTTACCTAATATATTTTGTGATTCAAATTTGGAAATTTCTAAACTAATTTTGAAAAATTCCCTCACGCAAATTTTTAATTTCAATTTCAAAATTAATTAATCTATAATTCTTGTATTAATGTCTTATTAAATAAATCTGTGGTTATACATATTTGTTATATTATACATACATTAATTTGATTTCAAGACATACATTTTTTGAATATATATATAGTCTATATATTATGAATTGTTTTACATTATAATTTTTCCAATATTTATAAAATAGAGATATTGTTATAATATTAATTTTATTGATTATTTATCGCTATGTTTTTAAATACACACATATAATTAAGTTTGTTTATAAATAATTGAATATTAATGAAATTTTGTTTTCAAATCGGCAATTTACCGTTTAAATGAGTAAGAGAAATATTTTTCTCAGTATTATCAGTGAAGAAAATTATTTCTACAATAAGATATTTCCGAAAAAATCAATTAAATTGGTTTTTCTGAATATGGAAAAGTATCACATTGTATTGTGATTTGTGACTTACCTTTGTGACTAATGAGTTTTAAATTGGGGTTTATTGTTTATAAAAGTTATATGTATTAAATAATTTATGATAACTACATGTTTAATATTAACATAACGTTTAAATAATTATTTTAGTTTTGTATTGTATTGTATTGTTAAAAATAGTTTTTAATTAATAAATTCTCAAATATTGTTTCAACGTCTTTCAAAGTCTTTCACGAAATGTTTTCTTAGCTTAATATCGTGAAAAATATGATTTTAAAATTTAGTCTAAGATTGAGATTGAATTATTTAGGATTTTACTCATATTTCATTTTATTTTTTTACTAAAATTAAAGTGTATTTTAAGACTTTAAAGATACAATTGTTGACTAAGATATGAGGTTTCATTAAATGTAAAACCTAAGATTTTTAAAACTTATTCTTACTTAAAATGAGAACATTCTTTCTAAAACCTAGATTATATTTCTACTTTATTTTGGAAGATTATTCGAATCCATAAGGAGGAGCACGAAAATAAATAATTAGACATATAATAAGTAGTATAGTACGGAAATGACCGAGCAATCCCTCGATACTCGATTCTTACAGGGTGAACTCAATTAGATTTTTTGGGACAATTTAAACTAATCAAAATCAAGTACAAGCTCACGCATTTCTAAGTTGTGCTGAAATTAATATTTTTTAAGTGTTTGCACTTCTTGATTTCTTCCAATTTGACTTTTATCAAAACATTTACCAATTTAACGAATTTAGTGGTTTTATGTCTATATTACAAATAGAAAATTTTATTTTACTAATTAATTAATACAAATTTGATTATTAGTTATAGAAAGAGGACGATCATTTATTGATGATTATCAACAAGACAGAAACCGATTTCCTTAATTTCAATTGCTTTTTTGAGTATCTAAATTGGCGAAATGTGTCAGAGAGGCCCATAATATAAATATACTACTAAAAGTGTTTATATTTTATTTTACTTTAATTACACATTTTGCATGTTTTGTATGCTTTTATGATTATTTTGCTCATTCTGAACTTAATTTGATCTATTTCGAGTATTATTAAATTATTATAGTAACGTTATCAAACAAAAATAAAGTAAAAAACACCCATTCGTAGAAAAAAAAGAATTTATTGTAGGAAATATTCTCAGTACCAATATACCCTTGTACGACCTACACAATAGACTATAAGGAACAGCAACAATGTTGACTACAAAATATATAGGATTGCACAATCATGTAAGCTCACGAATTATAAGTATAAATAATTATGAGGAATTTGTTAAATGTTAATTATTGAATATTAGAATAGTTACAATTTGAAATTTAAATGTTGATCAAGAAAAAAGTATTATTAAAAGTACACCTACTTATACATTGTAATATTCATAGAGTAATTATATAATTATAAGTATAATTACTCTATGGTAATATTCATAATATTCATCATTAATACAATTTATAATAAGATTCATAAATATATTTCATAATACAGATTTTGTCAGTATTTATATCATACATAAAATTATGTTTAAATATTTTAAACATATAGCAATACAAAAATTGAATGTTTTATATAAATTCAGAAAAGCATATGATAGCAATAAAATATTTATAATTCGTTAATTAAATTTAAATATAAACGGAGAGATTGTAAAATTACTCAAACTAGTTGGATTCATCAATATAAACATATTTGGTGAAATAGTGGCAATTTTTTAAAGCAACTTAAATTATTCATACTTTGTTTTAATTAAATATAACAAAATTCTAATTTAAAAATACATAATTTTTTTATATGTGTTTTTGTATAATAGTAATTATGTATAAACAGGAAATAAAGGTATATATGTGTTAGTACATGAGTTACCATATTTTTAGTTCCACTTTAGAATGAGTAAAATAAGCAATTTCTGTTTTATTGAATTGACCTCATTGGCAAATTATTTTATGTCCCATTATCCATACTGCAATAATTACACATTTTAGGCACTCGTAACTATTCAAGTTATTCATAATCAATATCTCAATATTCTGATATTTCAAATGGTTATATATTTATTTTGTTTGGTAGAATACCAACGTCTTTCAGTGCCAATCAAAATGTCATTCGACATATTGCAGTGACGTTAGTATTTGGTTGTAATACTGTCAAATGAAATATTTTTAAATACAATAAGAAATTTAAAAGAAGAGAGTTTTATTTTTTACAAATAACTGAATACTGAGTTAAGTTTTATGTAGATGCATCCTACTATATATTATAAAATATCATGCAGATATCAAATAAACCGGATTAAAACCATAAAATATATATATATATATATATGTATACAATACAAGTCCTTTATTCTATATCCTGATTTTGTAGTTCAAAAGATTTATCTTCTTGTAAATTCTTTTTTATTCTTCTTTTGTTGCAGTAAATGCGAAAATAAAATACACAATTTACAACAAACTCAATCACTTCAAGAATTGTTAAAAAACAGCATCCGATCCATAAGCCAATTGTTCCCCCAAAATCCGAAGCAACCTTTGTCAAAGAGTAAGCCAAATGTTCTTCGACTAGTCCAACGTCTAAACTACTTGGAGATATTGTAAGATAGCTGAAGGCTTCGTTTTCTGCATTAATGTTCTTCAATAATTTAGATTCATTTTTAATAAAGGAAACTTGCCAAATTTTTTCTTTCAGGAATTCAATGGTTTCAGTCTTCGATGACGGCCATTTCCTAGACACTGAATTCGAACTATAAGAGGTCTCCAAGCAAAGCTTTGGAAATTTTGAAATTCTTGAAATGTTGGTTAATTTTTCAATAGAACCTAAATTAAAATTATAACATCGGATACGTTTAACTATTTTTTGGAACATTTTATTATTCGGGAGAAAAATGCTTTCATTTTTATACAAGAGGGTACCATTTTCGTCAATGTTATCATTAAATAAAAATTTATTCGGAAGCCAGTGACAATTAGGCCCAGCTTTAAATTGGTTACATAATTTTGGCATTATATCATCAAAACACTGACACCGACCATGTATATGTGCTGTTTTAATAAACTCTAAAATATCTTCATTTGAAATGGTTTTAGTTATGTTGCACTTTTCTTGACCCCTCGAAAACCCAAAAAACGCTCGTGAAAACTTATGTTTTAGCGATTTCTCTGACAGGCATTTACTTAAAGGTGTATGGAATCGTTTAAATTGTGTCATTTTTAAAAAAATGTTTACGGATGACCAAGAATTAACACTAACAAATTCTTTGTTAATTTGAAATTGTGTCCCTTTTTCATGAATTACAACTTCGTATCCATCATCGGTTGTAAGCTGAAAATTAAGATATAGCGTTAAAAATAATTTAGTATGATAAATACATTTTGCGCATTTGAATAATATTGAAAACATTAAAGCAAGTATTTTATAGCCATTTTATTAATTTAATCCTTCGTTATTTCCAAAAAAACACACAAACAAGTGGATTTAACTTTTCTTTTGTATTTATTGAGTGGTTAATGACGAAAGCAATGCTATATTATTATAACTCTGGTTTTAGTAGTTTTGTTGCATTCGTATCTCAAAATAATTAAACTATCATTGCAAATATCCCAGCAAAAATGTAGAAAAGTAAAACGTTGACCCGCATATTAAATATTGAATCACTGGATTTGTATCGATGTATTTAGTGTGCTAAAATCTAAAATGAATAACAACTGACTGTGTCTTCGACGGTAAAAATGTTGTCCACAATAGTGCAACTGTACCATAAGTTGTTAGTGCAAGGACCTTATCATTTATCTAAATTGAGATATGTTGGCGGTGCAATCAATCTGATCAGTAGATGTTTTGCTTTTTACATAATATGTTTGATACCTTGTAAGGACAACTTCGATAATTATTGAAGTTGTTGTCTATTATAGTTATAATTAATCATTGCAATTGTTTGAAACCTTTCTTTCATATTTAAAATACTGTTTAATACATACATACAATTATACTATGTAATGATATTATACTAGTAATGTATGCTATTTATAATATAATAAAAATTCTGAGAAAAAAACCTATTTACGGATCCTATATATAAAATTTATTTAAATTACTAATTCTAATCAATTTTCATTTTTGGTTTTCATTGGAATATTTTTAAATATGTTTAAAATTTCTATATAAAATTATTTATCGTTGAAAAATACATGATTAACTTGCTTGTATAAAACTTTCAATAAACAAATTTTACTCACCTGACTCATTGGAAATTCCATATTAAAACTCCTCCCCATACTAAACACAATATTAAGACCTCTATAAACTTCAGTTCCGATGAAGGATCGGTCTTTGGGAGAAAAAGTAATGCAGTTGGGTCGGAAAGGGTGGTTCGATCTTTTGAAATCAGAAGGATTGCAAAGACGTAAATTGTATCTACAGTAATGAATATGTTCAAATATATTTGTAAGCAAGTTTTCCTCTTGAAAATAGTCTTGTAAAGATAGATAGGCATGAAAAAACGCAAAATTTTCCTCATATACATTGCCATTGGTAAAATTTAAAGCGGTCATCCAAAATCGTGTAGCATTAGACATAGTCGAGAGTTTGATTTTTTTTTCCTCGTGCCTAAATGCTTTCAGTTTACAAATTGTAACATCCGGAAAGACAAACCCATAGGCGTCATTTTTCACAACTGTATTGAGATTATAATCCAAGTACTCGTCTACAACGAGAAACAGTTGGTACGAAAGAAAGGACACGGCAAGAACGAAAGTTAGAGCCCAAGAATACTTCTTTATTTTGCTACTAGAAGTGAGGCGTGCTGTCCCCGGAATGGAAATGTTCTCCGCATAACCTGCGATGGATTTCCTTGGAGCTCTCTTCATGATCTATGGATACGGAAATTTTCCAATTGATTAAGTTGCTAATGATACAATAACATTATACCATATTATGATAAAATTATTGTAACAGCTGTAAGTTGGTATTGGCTTTTAAAGGAATGGGAATGGAACAGCCAATTAAATCTTGTGAATTAGACATATTTTTGGAGGCAGATTTCGAACTATAAAAACCAACATGCATGAAATCAGTGTTTTGTTGATATTTACTATAATATAGCTAGTACGACCATGAATCAAAGTAATTTTAATTCCGTATTAGACAAGTAAATAAGTATTACCAATCATGTATATTATATAACACTTATTTCATGTCTAGCAATGTTTTCCATAATATGCTTCGATAGTAAATGATAATTAATTATAGGTTGCAATAAATATAGCCAAAAGTTACACATTGTTGTTAAGCTTATACGGAGCACAAATAATATAATACTTAATTTATTTATAAAAAATCACGCTAACAAAAACTAAAACACACAAATTAAATTTAAAAAAATTAAAATTTTAAAATATTCATCGCCTATTTACAGAGATATCGGAGAAAATTGATGGTTCTGTAATGGCGGCAACTAATTTGCATATTTATGAATATAATTTAGCATTAATTGCTTTAGAAATGTCTGAAATGTATGTTACCACCTTTAATAAAGTAGTATAGACACTTCGTTTGTCCTTTTTACTTGTCTGGTTACAGCATAACCATATAATTTGATTCAAGAAAAGTTAAAAAAATGACAATTTGACCGCCATTTTGTTTATGCAAATTAGATGGTCAAAAACTCAACATTTCGCTTGGGAACGGGTTTATCGGATTCAGCATGCTTTAATTATGTTAAAAAGTCTGGTTCCCAACTTCTAACCCAAAATGCCCCTAGAACCTTATACAGGGCCATTTTCCAGAAATCCCACTAGACTATTTGTCTTCTTCTGTGATAAAAAAATTTAAAAGTTGCTCATCACAAAATGAGACAAATGTAAAGTTTTTGCCAAAATTCATTCATCATCGTGTAAAATTATTAATTAATAAACAATAAAAAATTGTATCTGCTACCAGCTGTATTACAATTGACAGAACATTAGACTTGCAGTGTATTTTATTAGTCAGAAGAAATATCAACGTTTCAAAACAAAGATTTTAAACCCGAAAATGTTGATACGTTCAATTTGGGAGTTTCAACTCTATCTATAGCCGTACATACATTCTATTTGTAACCATTATATTACTCGTAATTATTACCCGTACCCTCGGAAGCAGGGGTGCGTCTACCCACCCACCTTATTTCCAAAAGGGAGCTGTACTGGGGGGCATATGTTCTTAGAAGCAATCGATTTAGCCATAATAATCAATTAATCAACCTGCGCTTTTAAGGATTAGTCTCAATTGGAGGCCATATTGATCGGACTCATTTTTGGCGAATCAGTCCAAATTATTGATAGTTGAACAGTGAAATGTGTAATAGTAATTTTTATACTAATAGGCTTTTTTGTAAATTTCGAAAAATGGTAAATTTTGGTGTCATATGGATGGTCGAACCGCTTTCATGATCGTCCACATGGGTCTATGAAAGTCATTTTTGCGTTAAAAGGAGTAAAACTTCATTTTAAAAAAGTCACGAGAGACAGTTTACTTCTCAAATTGTTCAATAAAAAATACCAACAAAAATAGCAGGTATTTAAAATAAACATTATTTTACAATTTTCTGGGCTGAGAAATCCTTTTAGGATTTTGTGGGAAACAATTATAAGCTCATTATGGGTACGCGAGATTTTTTGAGGTTGTAAGGCTTGAAATGAATCTAAAAAGACCTTAAATAGTAATTTGATTATTTTCAATATTTTCAGGTCCCCTTTTCGCGGAAGATTCCCAGTCCTGCATTTTAAATCAGTATCTTGAAATGAATAACTCTTAGCTCCTCTTTTATCAATTACATAATATATGTCTAAAAACAACTTTGTTTTAATAATATTACCTTCTATATATATAATATGAATTCTGTTGCTAAATATATTCTCTATGTATATATATATTCAATTTTTTGCAGACATCTATATTTTATAACAATTAAATTTTGTTAGATTTTTTTAGGTAAAAGCTGTTTTACGTAATTAATATTTTTTCAAGAGAAGCAATTATTATAAAAATGTCTTTGTACCTATTTTTATCATTAACAAATTAAAATCTTTTATACAAGTAGCTGCAAATAGTTTAATTCAACTGTTATTTTGACAGGAAACATGCTACAAAAATTTTTACTTAGTAAAATCAACATAAATATACTTGATAGTTATATTTATAGATTTATAAATATTTGTGAAATATACACTTTTAAGATCATTATAATATGGAGAAACACTAGAATTTGAACAAACAATCATAAAATAGTATTATTATATTGTTTTACGGGAACCTATTAAAAACGAATGAATGGTAATTAAAACAACTTATAAACCAAGTAAAAAAAGAATGGACGATATAGAAAAGGCAAATACCATTTATTCTTAGACATATTAAAGTAAGTTGGTGTTATTAGAAGACACGCAAAATATGAAAAATCGAATAAATTACAGGAGAAGCCGGCTAAAGCTGACGTATAAATTAAGTAACAAACCAATCAGTCGTAATATTTTATACAAAAATAATGAGGCGGGTGAAAAGGAGATAATTACATTTGGAATAAACAGATAGGTATCTGCTTCTTATAGTAATTTATAAATATATGCAGGTAGAATTACAAATAACGTGTATATATAATAGTGGTATGCATTGTGTGGATGTAGCTTTTGTGATAATACAAAATAGTAATATGTATAGTATTCACAAGGTCTTCATATTGTATCAATAATACAAACAAGACTCAAGTACCCTTTATTATGACGACTGCAACAATTACGACTTGATTTTTCCAACTCCCATGTACTAAATTCAGTTATATAATCTACGTATATAACTATGTGATATGTAATACATTATTACACAGTAATATTGAATTAACACTCTTAAGAAAGGACAAAATATAATGTCTCTTCAAAATTATCAAAAAAACTATTTTAATTAATATTATGATTTTAAAACATTTAATAAAATCTAATATGTTATATATTATAACACAATAATGAACTTATTAGATGATTCCTACAAATTCTGTGTGGTACAAAGAGTTACAAAAAGTTACAAATAGACTCTACATAATCAGGACAGATTTTAATGGATCTATTAATAACAGAGTAAATTGTTCTAGTAAAACACAGGACAGCTAATAGTATTTAAAATACGTTGTTGCATAGTTGGATTCATAATTATTCATAGGAAGCCAAATTAGAAGGGGACTGAAGTCACAAATAGAAAGAAAGTAAGAGCATATCTCTTAAAAACAGTCTTGTATAATTAATAATCATATATTATCATCCCTATCACACGATTGGTAAGTGTCAATCAATCAATTTTGAATAATTGAAGAGGAGGCAGAAATGTGGTGGAGGAAATTCCCCATTCAAGACGATATGAAGAGGGGCGTACAGGAGGAAGGGTGCTAGGGTTGTGATGCTTGATGATCTGGAGGATACTCAAATGAGTCACTTGGAGATAGATCTTCAGGGACAGCTAAGCTGAAGGAGGGACCAGGAGAGAGACGCTCGGCGTAGTAACTCGCCGATCGAGGGGTACTTCTGTGGAGTACACAAGTAAAGAAAAACAATAAGTAAAAGCGAATCAAAAATAAAATGATCATTTATAATAAATAATTCCTAAAACTGGCATATATTACCAAATATGTATACTATGTAAAAAATATCAGGCCTGCAACGCCCCTTAAAAATATAGGTTGAGACCAAAAATATATACTATAGTCCTGAAAAATAGTCCTAGTAAAGTAAGTTAAATGTACCTGTATCTAATCTTTGCGTGTGTTATGATATGAGATTTCAAATTGGTAGACTGCGCAAAACGTTTAGAACAACTTTCAAAGGGGCATATATAGGGGCGGTCACCCGTGTGAATCCGTACGTGTGTCCGTAGGTTGAAGTCAAGTGAAAATCGTTTCCCACACCCCTAAAAAAATATAAGAAGTAATTGCAAAACAAAATTTATATGTACAATTATTTATTTTAATTTAGTATTTAAACAACAATGTTAGTTCTAGACAACTTCACTATCATAAACTAAAGAAATAGAAAATTCAATATTCTAAAAATTAATTTTTACGATACTACTATTAAGTAGAATGTAAATTGAATGTGAATTAATCATAAAATGTATTCTGAAATAATTTCGAATACACAGTTCATACAAATCAAAATCTGAACTGATCTTACAATTTTGATTGAAAAATTGAACAACCGTCACAACACATATATTACATTTAAATGTGGGCAAATTTATTAAATTATTAAAAAAAAATCTTCTAAAATTACTAGAAATAAATAAAGTAAAATCAAACATGTATACTAAAAAAGGCGTATCTAACATGACAAATAGATCAAAAAACAAATGTAATTTAAAAATAAAAAATTTAGAAATATATTATATGTATAAAACTAAAACAGTTAGTTTTCAAAATAATTAAAACACATTTTAAAACGTATTTTTACCTCAAATGTACACTGATAAGGCTTCTCCCCTGTATGCACAAGTTGGTGCCTCTTCAATTTGCTCGACTCTACAAAAGCTTTTCCACACTCTGCGCACACATGAACCCGGGGACCGTGAGTATGCAAATGCTTTCGCATTGCTGAGTTGTCGCGAAACATCTTCCCGCAACCCTTATGTGGGCAAGCCACCGTTCGTGGTAGACAGTCGCTCGACCTTTGTCTGTTAGGACGAATGCGGGCAAAGTGAGCCAGTTGTTTAGGGTCGCTCAGATCCACACCAGGAATACCACCAGGTGGAATTTTCTTTCCTAAAATGGATAGGTGGTAAACCACAGATTAAAACGAAGGGTAACAATGTAGACTAAATAAAATGAATCATTAACCGGTAAAGCAATTAAAATGTAATGTTATCAATGAAAGTAAGGATCCCTGTAGAACTTTTATTAATTTGTGGAATAACGTTTTTCCAAGGTAGCAAAAATACGAATATTCTATGATATAGACAGTATATTTAAATACTTACACTAAAGGAACAAACACAAAATGATGTAAAAATTGCAATATGCATGTTTATGGTTAAGTTGCACAAATATGGAATATAAAATAGAACATATGTTAAACAATAAAAAATGTCCATTAGTTCTGGACCATCAAACTAATTGTTTATAAACTTATTCCAAACACCAAATAAAAAAGGAAGAATAAGCGACAATATAAATTCAAAGACACATACGAAGACTAATCATTTCAACAAAAGCCCAAAAAATTAAATGCATCTAAATGGAAATGTTTGTAAGCATGGAATGATTAAATTACAATGGCATTACTTTAATAGTCTTATTAAATGCCATGGAAATGTTGTTATCTGTAAACTTAATAGTAAAAAAATACCAACACCCCTCCAATCATCGGAGCATGTGGCTAATCTATTTGAATTGGAAATTTGGTTATGGTGTAACAGTTTCGTATAAAAATAAGCTAGATTACCGCCTCACCTGTTAAATACTCTGAGTAATCACCTGAGTGAGAGGAGTTGGGTGACGACTTCGAGTGCTGATGATGCAATATATGATTTTGGTGGTTTTGTTGAGGAAGTAGGCTACCAGATAGCCGGGATTCAATCACATGAAGTTGGTCAGTATCAACTAAAAAGAGAGGAATTAATTAAATACAATTTTTTTAAAAAATCAATTAAAGCCTAACAAGACTTTTAGTAAATCATTTTATCAATATTTTTGTAAATGAACTTACCCCATATGATTTTATTTCAGATGAGCCATAAAAAATTGTAATGCAAAATAATTATATTAAAAGTATGGATGGAAAAGTTCCTTTATAATAATACATTCACTTTTGAACAAATTCACTTGTCTTTATGACGCTGATAGCTTTGGGGATTGAGTTGACGGAATACACCTTTACCCATAACAAACTAATTCAAAATATAAAATATGTGGACGTTCACATTAGATAGCCTTCATAAATAATCTAATATTGATGAATTTGATTTAATTGTACTTCATTATAATATTTTATTTTTATAAAACGCAAATAAATTATATTATTTTAGTCAATGTGTAAAACAATATTATAAATCGCATTTTTATTACATGATTCTCAGAGTCATATTGTTCTATTGAGATGATTATTATAATAATCATTTCCTAAATTTATTTAGATTCTCACAAATTATATTATGTAAAATAGTTAAAATTACTATCTGTTCTGAATGAGAGAAAATGTTGAAATATAATTTTATGTAATAATTGATTTAATATTAAATTATAATTATTTACTTCAAGCAGAAAATATCAACAAATCAATATGAAATATGTATGACAAGGAATTTAAGGTGAAAAAGACAATTAATAATTGCGACAATTTCTTTTATAAGAAGGGTGCAGAAAAAATCAGCCAAAAATAAACATAATTTATAAAGTATAATTTTCTATAAACAGTATACAATTTTGTTATATACAGGATGCAGCAAAAGTAACCGAATACTACAATGTATTTTAGTAACAATATAAAACATTATTTTGCATTAATGGAAAACAAAGTAGATAACATGTTTATAGGTGTTTAAATATATATATATTCAAATTGGTGACCTTATGCATGTATGCAGTCTCTAAATCGTCACACAATAATTTGGCAAGTAAGGAATCAGGAGTAATGTTATTCCATTCCATTTGGATACATTGCTTCAATTTTAAATGTCCAATTGGCCTGGCCTTATGTGTGTACACAACATTTTTTAAGACTACCTAGAGAAAAAGTCTGGGTGTCAAATCAGGAGATAAAGGAGCACACTCAACAGGCCCCGAACGTCCTATCGAATATTTGGGAAATTGTGCACAATGTTGGCATTAGAGTGGTGGAGCCCCATATTGTTGAAGTATATTTATAACTAGTCAATGTCCTCTTGCTGGGACACCTGTACTACTTGTATCCTCAAACTTGGATTTAAAGAATACATTGTCGATTTTGCAGGTGTTCCATCAGTAGCAGACCTGGTAGCTTAATTCTTTTGAACATATATGAAACTCTTGGTGGAATAATAATCCTAAATAACTGCAACACATTCCTGTATATTTAATGAGTCTATTCTATTTTATATATTCTGATAGTACCTACTCTATGCTGCACTTTTTTTGCTTACTTGGAAATGTTATTCTATATTGTTATTACATGGTACAGTTTGCTTACTTTTGCCACACCTTGTATATATATATATAGAGAGAGAGATATGCAAAGTTGCAACTATCTTCCTGGTAAATATAAAAGAAGTGTATTAGAAATTTCAACAATGGTAATAATGTTTATGACTGATATTGGAAAAATATCAGTTATGTTATTAATATATATATTTCTTAAATATTGCAGCTGTTTACAATATAATAGAAAATATTGCCAAAAATAGTACAATGTGATAATTATTGCAGTTAGTTGCAATATTTAAATTATTGCTTTATAAAAAATGAGATAAAAATATTTTATATTTTCCCTATTATTAATGTTTAGGCATATAATATATTATAGAAAAAGTAAATTTAAATTAATTTATATTTCATATATAAATGTATTACACTATAAAATGTTTTTCACTATCTTTGGATGTGTATGCATTCCATAGATCTATCAAATGTAATGTGTAATTTAAATAATTTACAAATCATCAAATGCTCTGAAAATATCAATACATTTTTTTAAATCTATGAAAATTAAAGTGTGTTATTCTTAATGTACTTATAAAATAGCATTTATTTATAGGTCTAATATACAGCATGATCAATAGTTTTTATAAATATAACACAAATTACACAAAGGAAAAAATGAGTAAAACTTTGAAAACATTGTTGTTAGTTTATGAAATATAAAATTGGTTTAGAGACAACTCAGTCCAGGAAAACTGGACCCAGAATACCTTATAAATATATAATTTTATGAGGAAAATAAATATTTAATAGTATAACAAAATAGGACAACAAAAACTTGAAAAATGTAACTTTCCAAAAAATAATCACAATTAAAATTTAAACATGAATAAGTTAATAATGGGGTTCTTAAGCACTTTTAAAACAGAATTATAGATACTTTAAAACATTTTATCGTCACAGCATTCACAAATAATATTTTGTCCTTTTGGGCTAATTTGGGCATATACTCATAATTTTCAACATTTTTACTGAAAAAGTTGTTCAGAAGCATGGTCAGAATCAAAAATAATATTTTAGAAAAACCAATTAAAAATTCCCTCATTTTAGCAATGTACTTAAATTTTTTTATTCAGAAACATATAAAATTAACAAATTAAAAAAAAATTGACTGAAACATTGACAAAAAACAACAATGTTTTATGAAAACCTTAATTCATAAAGAAATTGAAAAATTTGTTTTTGATTATGTTTTTTAAACAAATTATTATTAGTACATAACTAACATGAGAATGCTTTGGATCACATTTCGAATCAGTTTGATAAATGATTTATTGTCAAGACAGCAAAATACCAACTTGGCAAAGGCGATCTAATAATCAAATAATAATTTGGCAAGCATATTAATGTTGTAAAGCAAATATATATATATTTGAAAGTCAATATATGATAACCTGAAATATGCATCACTCTGGATACTTTATTATTAAAATACAGATTTACTATATGGAATGCAGGCTGGCTTAAATGTAACAATATGTTCCACATTAGTGTAATCCTTCAAGACTACATCAATATAAGGTGTATCACAGCATGATAGACAGCTTATTTGAGTGTGCAACCCAGGTGTATCATGTGTTGATACATGGCTATGCTTTATGACAATTTTGAATATTTTACTTCTGCTCTGATTGGTTCAATTGTTTCAATACCAATTAGTTGAGTTTATATGAACAGCACCATTTCTGTAATTTAGAAAATTAGATTTGAGTTATTTAGTCAGTTTTTGTTATTTGCCTTGCACCTTGTATTTTACACATTGTCATCATCCTCTTCTTTGAATGCTCCTGATTGGGAAGGAATATTTCCTGTAGTTTACATTAGACCAAATCCAATTGTCAAATTCTTAGAGGCTCATGACTTGATGCCTAATCTAGACCTGGATGATCTAGTACATGACGATTTTATCCATCTTCTTCTTCCAGGACATCTCTGGCAGTTTTTTCAGACTGCACCAATGAAAAGGCATCTCTAGCAGTCCTTTCTGCTGAAGTGAAGATGACAGTGAACTAAAGCTCTGGTGATTTAAATGGGGATCTCAAACAAGCCCAATGTAGTGTAATGCTGGTGGAGGTCAATCCTCTACTCTAGTTACCTTTTTTATCATCCAGGAATCATGTCCATAGATTGATTTGTTTCCATTCTTAAAAACTTGCAATTTTGTCCATGTAATGCAACAAGCCTGATCAACAAGTGCTCTTATTTACAACCATTTTTGCTCTCATATAACATATTTTGCATAATTATTCCATATTAATAAGATATCTTTAGTTATATGATTGATATTCAATTATTTTTAAATATCTGCATAATAATTGAAAATAATGTGAAAATATAAAGTCTATTTTTATATTCAAATATGCAAACAATGAATCAGTAAACCAATGTCTGAATTTTTACATTTAGTCTCAAGGAAAAATACTTTTTATGTAAATTCATATTAGATTCACTATCTGTTACAAGCTTCATAATTATATATATTTGATTATAAAAATATTTCATTATATGTTGCTCCATTTTTGAAAAAAAAATTATATTCAAATAAGCAAACATTGGATTAATAACTACTTATCCAAATCATTATAGTCTCTAGGTAAAATGTTTTGAATTCTATGATATACATATATGATTTTTTTTTTAATATATTATGAAAAAAATTAATGTATGTAGGATTTGTACAAAACAGCACATTTAAGTAATCAAACATTATTGTTAGCCTGTATTTGAAGGCATTTCCCTATTGTGTGGGATGTCAATTTTAAAATGTATAGCTGCTGTGTATGAAGCAAAAGCTTTATATAGTTGGGTTTAAAGGGTTAATTATATCTTTCACTAAGTTTGGGCAGATAAATTGACACTTCTTTTTTATCATTTACCTCCAAAAAGTCATACAGCTGCATGGAAAAAAGAAAAAATTTACTTTTAATTTGATTTAACTGTCATTCTGTTAAAAAAATTATAACAAACTATATATTTTTTTACAAATTGTAATATTAAATCACTATTTAGATGTAAAAATTAATAATAAAATATCTAATTTATATCACATTATTTATTAATTAATTGTTTAATCTTATTAATGTAAATATTAAAATAAATACCATTATATTTAATTATATAAAAAGGTATAAAATACATTATTTTGTCAAATAGAGTCAATTCTTTAGTAAGTAGTATTGTTTATATTTCAAATTTAGTGCCTACAAATATGTTAATATTTCCTTTTTATGAGAAAAAAATTCTGTAAAAGCTGCACACTATTAAATATATAATTTTTTCAAGAATTTCAAAAAATGACCTACATATAAATGAGAAACACAATATTAATTTAGTATCAATATAGTATCAAATAATTACACTAAATTAGCATTTGCACTGAGTTGGTCTTTTGCCCAGTTGACCAAATACCACAAAAATTATCAATTTTCAATTAACCATAAATTACTGTCTTACTATCCAGCCTATATTCCAAGTCTAATGTATGCCAGATATTTTAGTCTTTTCCCTACATTTATATATATAGATTTCCTGATTATATGCTAGATATATTCCTCTAGGACTATATGCAGAACTTTTTTCTATAATAATTATTGCCAAAATTTTGAGTAGGTATGCAGAGTTTAGTTATATATATATAAGCAGATAAAAATTGCCTAAAATCTAGTGCATGCAATGGCCATGTAAACTCATTACCAATCTGCACTTATTACTAATATGCTCAGTGCAAATCATTAATTGATTCAATGAAAAATTCAATAAAAATTTAAAAAAATTATTTGAATTAATTTTAAACAAATTTATACAATATTCAAAATTAAATACAAGCACTTAAATATAATAAAATATTTAATACTAATAGAATTTTTTTAATTCAATATAAAGCAGTCAAATTCAGAACAGTGATGTGTAAATTATTTAATAAAATTAATTCAATAAAAGCATGCAAATCAAAATAAATAGTTTAGTTATTATTTGACTTGTAATAAAATTATTATTTTTTAATTCAATTAAAGCAGTCACATTTACAAAAATAATATGTAAATTGTTGCACTAATTGCAAATTGGTAATTTGTGCAGTGTAGCTTGGTAAAATCTGCCCAACAGCTACATCCATGGAATGTAGGTAAAACCCAGCCTAAATAGCCCAGGGGAATGGGTAAAACTCAGCCCAAATGGCCCAGGGGAATGGGTAAAACTCAGCCCAAAATATTTTTTAAATGTAGGTAAAACCCAGCAAGCCCCACACATTTTATCTTAAAATGACTTGTTTAAATAAAATATTATTAATTTTAAATGTTTGGTCCAGACCAGCCTAAAATATTTTAGCTTAAAAACAACTTGTTTAAATAAACATTTTAAATGTTTGGCCCAGACCAGCCTAAAATATTTTAGCTTAAAAACAACTTGTTTAAATAAACTATTTTAAATGTTTGGCCCAGACCAGCCCAAAAGATTTTAAATAAAAAAAAACTTTTTTATATATA